>VWZK01012103.1:0-14458 GCA_013396935.1 Baryphthengus martii
AGCCCCTTCAGATCCTGGAGGCCACTCTGTCTCCATTCAGCCTTCTCTTCTTCAGGCTGAACAGACCCAACTCCCTCAGCCTGTCCTCCCAGAAGAGGTGCTCCAGCCCTCAGATCATCTTGATGATCTCCTCTGGACCCTCTCCAACAGATCCATGTCCTTCTTGTGTTGGGGACTCCACAGCTGGACACAATACTCCAGGTGGCGTCTCCTGACAGTAAAAGGGACCTGTGTGACATTAATAGCTACCTTTTGAAAGCTCTCAGCTATAATTTTTCCCCACCGCGATCACACAACTGACGTCCTTCTCCTGGGACGTCTCAAAGCAGGGTTTGTGGTGTTCTTTCTGAGGATGATTGTCAGTGCAGGAAGTGGGCAGTGCGGGGAGGTGGGCTTCTCTTCCATGGGTGAGAGCTGGAGGTAAGAAGAAAAAATTACCCTGCAACACTCTTGCTTCAACCCACTGAGTTGTGGGCAAGTGGGTAAGCCCATTTTTTTTTGCCCCTATTGAAGAACTTGTCTTGACTACTGACGATGACGGCAGAGTTGTGGAAATAAAACAACCAGGTACCTGCGCTGGCGCTTTGTTCTCAGGAGCATCGTAAACACAAGTAACTTTGTCGGTAAATAAACAGGCTTTTGAAGCAATTCTTTTGATCCCTGAAAGAGCCCCGTGTTTCGAAAGCGTTTACTCCTGATTGCTCCATGATGGGTTCAAGCTCTTTCCAGGATGTGTCATTGACCCCCTCTCTTGAGTTTTCATCAGTGCTGTACATAAGGGTGAGGAAGGATGGAAAGAAAGTATTGCCAGCTCGTACTAACCTCCTGAGTTCAAAGGAGGGATATGCTTCCTCTCAGCTGTTTGAATATTCACTCCTCATTTCAGGTTGTCTTTGAAATTCACTTTGCTTCTTAGGACTTATTTTGGGCATTCCCCCCTCCCCCCTGCCTTGGAACACATCCCGTAAAGAGTTTGGAAGAAACTAAATTGCAGCGAAAAAAAAAAAAAAATAGAGCAAACCCATAGTATTTTATCCAGATTGAATTCTTTGTTGTCTACTGTGTTCTCTCACTGTCACCTGAAATATTGTTCCTGAGGAAAAAAAAATAAAATGTATTCAACACGATTTTTAAGCAGCTTGGTTTTATTGGCAAAGGTGATGATGAGTTAGTGGCAAAATGAGTCAGACTGAATGCTTTCATGTGTCATGTCTCATCCAGAACTCGAGTTTCCTTTTTCCTCAGAGAATGTATTTACTAGGAACGCACTTTTCTCATCTTCATTTGTGCACACTGTAAAAAAACACCTCATTATTTGATAAGTTGGCAACTGTGTTTGCCCAGGATGGAGAAACAGACTTCTTGGGAGAAGAAGTTTCTGGCAAAATTACACAAAATACCTGCTCAATGAACGAGCAAAAGTAAGTTCCAGCAGCCTATTTCCAGTTCATCAACATCTCAGAACAATTTCCTTTGATTATTACTGCTAGAATGTGTCATGATCCCATCAGTCTCTGCAGGACATCAAGGCTTTGTCTCACTATCAAGGAAATTGACTTACATATACCCCATACAACTTCAGTTATCTAATGGAATTCCCTACCCTGGGAGTTCCTATTTCTAAACCCTCCTCTGGTGAAATGCACCAGCACATGTAGGGGGCTGATCTGCTGGAATGCAGCTCTATAGAGAAGGACCTGGGAGTGCTGGTGGACAGTAAGTTCTCCCTGGGACAACAATGGACCCTTGTGGCCAAGAAGGCCAATGATCTCCTGGGGGGCATCAAGAAGAGGGTGTCCAGAAGGTCGAGGGAGGTTCTCCTCCCGCTCTGCTCTGCCCTGGTGAGGCCATATAGGGAGTATTGGGTCCAGATCCGGGCTCCCCAGTTCCAGAGGGACAGGGAAATACTAGAGAGAGTCCAAGGGAGGTTACGAGGAGGAGGAAGGGACTGGAACATCTCTGTTGGGAGGAAAGGCTGAGAGCCCTGGGGCTGTTGAGTCTGGAGAAGAGAAGCCTGACAGGGGATCTTCTCCATGTTTCCAAATTTCTTCAGGGTGGAGGTCAAGGAGAAGGGACCAGTCTCTTGTCAGTGGTGCCCTGGGATAGGACGAGGGGCAATGGGCACCAACTGGAACCCAGCAAGTTCCACCTCAACAGGAGGAGAAACTTCTTTGGTGGGAGGGTGCTGGAGCCTGGCCCAGGCTGCGCAGAGAGGTGGTGGAGTCTCCTTCTCTGGAGACTTTCCAACCCCCACTGGATCTATTGCTGTGTGTCCTGCCCTGGGTGATCCTGCTCTGGCAGGGGGGTTGGACTCAACTATCTCCAGAGGTCCCTTCCAACTCCTACCATTGGAAAAGACCTTTAAGATTATCAAATTCAACCATTAATACAGTACTGCCAGGGTACTACTAAACTATATCCCTCAGCATCATGTCTCCATGGTTTTTATATCCCTAAAAGGACAGTGACTTCTAACCATTCATTCAGAAAACTCAAAAAAGAGTCAATCAACAATAATTCAGCTCTCTGGAACATCTCCTCTGTGAGGACAGTCTGAAAGAGTTGGGCTGGTTCAGTTTGGAGAAGAGGAGGCTCCAAGGAAACCTGATAGAGAACTTCCAGTATCTGAAGGTGGTCTACAAGAAAGCCAGTGAGGGACTTTTTGCAAAGTCATGTAGTGATAGGACAAGGAGGTAATGGCTTTAAACTAAAACAAGGTAGATTTAGATTAGGTGTAAGGAATATGGTCTTCACTCTGAGGGTGGTGAGACACTGAAACAGGTTGTCCAGAGGGATTTTGAATGCCCTATCCCTGGAAATGTTCAAGGACAGGTTGGACGGGGCTTTGAATGACTTGGTTTAGTGGGAGGTGTCCCTGCCCATGGCATGTAGGTTGGAGCAAGATGATTTTAAGATCCCTTCCAACCCAAACCATTCTATGATTCTTCCCTGAGAGCAAGCACATTGCAGATCACAATATGGAATATAGAGAAATCCTATGGCAAGAAGTTTGAACGGGAAGAGGTAACTACATTTCCCCTAAAATAGATGGATAAAATAGAACTATAGCCCTGCAAAACTGGCTTCTCGTGTCATTTCAGGAGCACATCAATCTTCTGAAAGCAATAAAGGACAAATTACACCTCCAACAGCAGCCACTTCTCAAAGAGGGTATCTGCAACACCATCCTGTCATCAGAGCTAAATGCAAAGCAGTGAGCTGCCCCCAGTGTACATAAGCCAGTGTAAATTACATCTTGTGGACTTCGTATAGTTAAAAAAAAATGAAGTGGGGGATGGGAAAAGGAGAGGGAAGCTCCATCTTCATATTTATTTTGCTTCATAAATATTCATTCCCCCCTATGACCCTCTCATGTCCTGGCACAGAATGGTGCTGTATTTCATTTTACCATTAAAGAATGTCACATCATAAACAACCAGTTACAACAGACAGGCAGAAAATCTCACACTCAGCTGGGCCTGTAACTTGCTGTGAATGATCAAATGCTCCACAGAATAATTTGTAAACTGATAATTATACACTCTTTGATGGGCTTGTACGTTCATACAAGACACCTGACTAGCAAACACTACAGGGTTTACTCATTCTCCTTCCATGGGCTATCTGTCTGTCGCGTTATCTGTCTGTCTATCTATCTATCTATCTATCTATCTATCTATCTATCTATCTATCTATCTATCTATCTATCTATCATCTATCAATCTATCTATCATTTATCTATCAATCAATCAATCTATCAATCAATCAATCATCTATCATTCTTTCTATCTGTCTACCAATCTATCAATCAATCAATCAATCTATCCATCATCTATTGTCTATTTGTCTATCAATCTATCTATCTATCAATCATCTATTTTTCAATCTTTCTGTCTACAAATCTATCAATCAATCTATCTATCATCTATCAATCTATCTATCCATCATCTATCATCTATTTGTCTATCTACCTATCATCTATCTATTTATCTATCTGTCTGTCTATCTATCTATCTATCTATCTATCTATCTATCTATCTATCTATCTATCTATCTATAATATCTGAGCATGCTCTTTGTGATTTTAATTATTTTCAGGTAGCTTCAAGTAATGATAATCCCAAGAAAAACTCCCTAGGCAGACTGCTTGCATCCCTTTTGGTGGCACAGCACAGACGCTGTAAAATTAATTTCTCCTTTTGCTACAAAGCCACACAACTGACTGAAGAAAGTTAGAAACTTTTATTCTTGTAATTGAAAATATTATTTTACTGAAGAGAGCCCTGTTCTTGATCAAATAGTTATCCACGTAGCTCATTTTCTTCTTAGATGGGTGCAGGCTCTTCTGTCCCAGTACAGGAAGGTCATATACAAGTGAAGTGCTCTGCAAATCTGTCAAGAGAGACATGGTCCAATGACATCATCCTCGAGTCATTAGTGGAAGCAAAGGATGTTTGGTATCTCATGGAATGGCAACAGCAGTGTTAGGCTCAAAATTCTTTGTAAGTGCGAAACAAAACCCAAACAATTGAGAGATCAGACCAATAAATTATACCTTCTAAGACCTTTCCTCCTCAAATAAAGCTACAAGTGTTGTGAGTGGGGTTTAAAAGAAATTCTTACACATAAAGACAAAAAAAAAGGCATTAATAAACTTAGTGAACTCTATCTTTTGTCTAACCTGTGAAGTCTTTTTAAATAATTTTGTTTAAATAATTTCCACTCACGAAAGAAGCTTGTTCAGCCAATTTCTGAAATTACCAACATTTTCCAAGGCTACAATCTGACTAAAGAAAAGTCTGAAGATGGCTGATGTTCCAGGGAACATGTGTTTTGAATTGAAGAACAACGATACAGTTTTGTTTGCACTCATAAATAATGAATCTTTTTCTGACCACAAGGAAAGATTGTCTAAATGAGTCTCCTGATTCCGTAATTGATCTGGAGCGCACGCTGTGTCAGAGCTGATGGCTGCATGAGCTTTAAGAGAGCTACAGGCGTGTTTATGAAGGGCATTATATAAAAAAAAAATAAAAAAAAAAATTATAAAAGGGGTTAGAAATGAGCTTTGTGGATTATCTTCGCTTAATGGCACAGCAAACGTCATTTTATGGAGCTAATTTACTGAACATTAATAACGCGGCAGTCAAGGTAAATCATTTTAATGGGGAGATTTACGCGAGTGACACCAGCGCTAATTTACCAATGGAATTTACAAAATCCATTTAGCTGGTCGAAAGAGGCACTAAGTGGGTGTTATGATTGGGTTTTAGACTGACACGATCAGGGGAGCAAGGCAGCCCCGCTCTTTCTTTCTCGCTTGTGCTTGTGCCTCGTGAAAGCCAGAAGATGAGTTCAGCAACAGCCCTTTGGTGAGTCAGAGAACAGTACTGAGTGATCAACCTGCTTTTTTTTTTTTTTTTTTTTTTGTCACTGCCTTCAGCCAAGAGCAACTGCTTGAAGTTGTGCCAAAGCACTGCTGGGAAGAGGCACCTTCTCCACAGTGTCCCCTGTGGTAAATGCTTTTACCTTCAGAGAGCTAAGTTGATGTGAAGTCTTTGGATCTTTTAGGCCTGCAGAATGTTATTGGGAGAGCAAAGATGCTGAGGGTGAAGGAACCTCAAGGCCCACGCCCATTTTGTCTATGAAATCATTATCTGCTGGCATTAAATGTAGAGAAAGCTACAGTATCTACTGCATGAAGTTTGCTGATGTTATGAAACTGGGAGGAGTGGTTGATACACCAGAAGGCCATGTTGCTATCCAGCAAGATCTGGACACACTGGAGAGCTGGGCAAAGAGGAATCTCATGAAGTTCAACAAGGACAAGTGTAGAGTCCTGCACCTGGGGAGGAATAACCCCCTCCACCAGTACAGGGGAGGGGGCACCTGCTGGGAAGCAGCTCCATGGACAAGGATCTGGAAGTCCTGGTGGACAATAAGTTCTCCATGGGACAGCCATGGGCCCTTGTGGTCAAGAAGGTCAATGGTCTCCTGGGGGCCATTAAGAAGAGTGTGTCCAGCAGGTGGAGGGAGGTTCTCCTTCCCCTCTACTCTGCCCCGGTGAGACCACACTTGGAATTTTGTCTCCAGTTCTGGGGTCCCCAGTTCAAGGAGGACAAGGAACTGCTGGAGAGAGTCTGATGGAGACTGTGAGGATCATTAAGGATCTGGAACATCTCCTTTGGTTGCTGGCAACTGGTCTCCAGTATTTAGCTACACTTGCATTCCCCTTCTTATTCAGCCCAAAATAAAAAGCTGTTTGGACTGAAGGACCCACGTTAAGTGTTTTAGTTCTTCAAGCTGACTCCAAAAAGACTTTTGATGTCTAAGGGACCTGAGCTTATTCAGTCTGGAGAAAAGGAGGCTCAGGGGAGACCTCCTTGCTCTTTACAACTCCCTGAAAGGAGGTTGTGGAGAGATGGGTGTAAATCTGTTCAAGTAACCAGTGATAGAACCAGAAAAAATGGCCTCACGTTGCACCAAGGGAAGGTTAGATTGGATATGAGGAAGAATTTCTTTCCTGAATGGGTTATTAGGTACTGGAACAACTAGTTCAGGCAGTGGTGGAGTCCCCATCCGCAGAGGGATTTAAGAGTAGTGTCGACGTAGTGCTGAAGGACATGGTTCAGTCGAGATCTTGTCAGTGTTGGGTGAATGGACTCGGTGATCTTTGAGGTCTTTTCCAATTGAGGAAATTTTGTTATTCTGTGATTACATCCTGTTAATCTATTGAGCTCTGATGGAGCTCCTGTCAGAAGACCACCCTTAACCCTTTCCTCTAACTGCGCATTGCCAAGTTTATGAACCTATTCACGGTAGCAGAGGAAATAGCCAAGTCTGACATTTACCCTTTCTAAATGACTTACAAACAGGAAGATCCAACCATTGGAAAACATTGCAATGAGCACTTTGTCACCTACCTAGCTATCACTGCGCTAAAAGAACATGATCAGCTTGATCATGAACTCGCAACATCTACAAGACAGAGCTAATTAGCTCCCAAAACCAGGTCAATCTCTTTGATGCACTCAGATGACTCAAACAGTTCAACATGAAATGGCTGAAGAGTATTTCTCTAGCGAACATCAGGAGCTGTCAGGAAATCTTAAAAGAGGTAGATTGTCATATCATATCAGATATCATAGAATCATATAATTATTTTGGTTGGAAAAGACCTTCAAGACTGTAGAATCATAAAATGGTAGGGAATGGAAGGGATGTCTGGAGATCATCAAGTCCAAAACCCCCTACCAGAGTAGAATCACCCAGGGCAGGACACACAGGAATAGATCCAGGGGAGGTTGGAAAGTCTGCAGAGAAGGAGACTCCACCACCTCTCTGGGCAGCCTGGGCCAGGCTCCAGCACCCTCCCACCAAAGAACTTTTTCCTCCCGTTGAAGTGGAACTTGCTGGGTTCCACTTGGTGCCCATTGCCCCTTGTCCTATCCCAGGGCACCACTGACAAGAGCCTGGCCCCTTCTCCTTGACCCCCACCCTGCACAGATTTGGAAGGAGGAATCAGATCCCCTGTCAGGCTTCTCTTCTCCAGAGTCAACAGCCCCAGGGCTCTCAGCCTTTCCCCCCAAGAGAGATGTTCCAGTCCCTTCCTCCTCCTCGCAGCCTCCCTTGGACTCTCTCTGGTATTTCCCTGTCCCTTTGGAACTGGGGAACCCAGAACTGGACCCAACACTCCAGATGTGGCCTCACTAGGGCAGAGTAGAGGGGCAGGAGAACCTCCCTTGCCCTGCTGGACACCCTCTTCTTGATCCTCCCCAGGAGACTATTGACCTTCTTGGCCAAAAAAGCCCATTGCTGTCTCATGAATAACTTATTTTCCACTAGGACCTGAAGATCCTTCTCCATGGAGCTGTTTTCCAGCAGTTGTTGTTTCCAAAAAAGTTGTTTCCTACAGTTCAACGTGTTCAAGGTTGCACGAACTACCTGTTGCCCTCCACGGATGCTCAAGCAGAGGGGCTACCATACCCTTGCTGCACGGAGTTGAGTGCGGAGAATTTAAGCTTGAAATGTGTCTCATGTCCACCCGCTCACACATAGAAATCATAAACCATCAAGTCAAGCAGAGTATTTTTAGAACATGAAAGTAATAGAACATGAAAGTCATGATTGCCACAACAGAAGTCCAGCTTCAGCTCTAATTAATAATGTATGCTGCCCCAGACACTTCGCGCTTTCTCTCTGTGACGGCGAGCTTCATGCGATCTGCAAGCTTAGCTCGATCCAATTCTTAACGAGGACAAGATGCCGCTGTGGTTTTTGTTACCTGTTCTTCATTAGTTATTAGTAACAAAATGCTAAAATTTATTGGTCAAGACTAGTTAATTGAAGGAACAAATGTGGAAAAAAAACCCAACCAAACAACGTATTCTTTTTTTGTACAAACTATCCCAAGGGGTTATTTGCATTTTTATTTTGAAAACAGAACGAGTTTTTTTAAGCTATTCCGTGGTAGAAGAGCTTGGAGGACAAAAGAAATTATTAGAGGTTTACATCTCTCCAAATCCTCCTTGAATAGAGTATAAAGTTTCCTTGAAATACACGCAATGCTTCAACTTTGAAAAAAAAAATAAAAATGCAAATGGCCCAGTAACCTAAGATTTACACCTTTAAAGGTTAAACTTTATTTTACTTACGGATTTTTACTGTTAAAAGAAGAGGAGAAAAAACAGATTTTTATTGGTCTAAATCTCAGCCAGCTCTTGTAAAAAAGTTTTGCCTCACTCAGTCGGTCTTAAGAGGAGGGCCATACCCAGCTCCTTGGAAAAGAGCTAGTGAAGGCTGGCTCAACCCCCTGGAAATAAATGGGCTCATTGTGGACCTCAGTAGCGAGATCCAATTATAAAACTGAAGTTTTATTAGCCCATTGATGCCATGCCAGCCATGCAGAAGATATTATAGAGTGTATAAAGAAGAGCAGGGGCTTGGTTTCTGTAAATCTTGCCTGCACAAAGCTGTTTCTTTCATAGAATCATAGAATGCTAGAATGGTAAGGGTTGGAAGGGACCTCTTGGAGATCATTGAGTCCAACCCCCCTTTCAGAGCAGGGTCACCCAGGGCAGGCCACACAGCAACAGATCCAGGTAGGTTGTGAAAGTCTCTAGATAAGAAGCTACTGTGGTATTGCTGTTTCTCTAAGCTGTTGCAAAAACATTATTATATGGACTCCAGTCAAAAGATCTAAGACCTTGATTGTCATTATCGTCACTCATGCTGATTATATGCAAAGTGGGCAGTCATTTGCACCTCCTGCTGTGCTTTCCTCTCTGTGCACCTTGTGATATTCAACGTTTTCAAATGAGAAACATATCCTCACTCTACCAGCAGTTCCGTCAGGTCGAGCTCAGTGAAGCCAGCTGTGTTGCAACGATGGCCGAGCAGAGTTTGCTTCAGTTTCTCCTCCTATCCTAGAACAAAAGGAGCACGAGCTATTTTTAAAGCCTACGTTTTCACTCGCTCTCGTATTGATAATCTCAAGGCAGATTTAGCACCTCGCTCGTGGAGTTCAGCCCAGATATCTAAAGATAACCCTGAAGCAAGATTCTGTATCGCTAATATTCTTCACATATTATTTTGCTGATCCCGAGAGGGAATCTATAATAATACAAAGGGAATCTGGAAGAGTGAAGCTGCCAAAGAAATATACTCACTGCACTTGTGGTCTTGAGAACTTAAAAAAAAAAAAGGGCATTAGAAGCATTTAGCCTATGGCCAATACAAAACCTATGGCCCTGAGCAGCCTTTTGTAGAAAAATGAGATGCATGAAGGAGAATCAGAGGGGTGATTAGAGCTGTTTGTATTTGGAGCTGCATTAGCTCAACTCAATCTGCTTTTTTTTTTTTCATCATTCCTTTAATTAACCGGGTGCAAAGGTGCACGTGAACAATTTTATACCTGCAGGAAATCGAAGTGTAGTGAATGGCAGTGAGAGAGAGGTTTAAGCTAAACTGAAGCAAGTAGAACTTCGGCCACAGCACCACCCGTCCAGAGCAGGATGTATGCTGGGGACACTGATAAAAAAAACAGGCTTCTCGCACTGTCCTTGTGAAGGGTCAACCTGGAAATATAATCACAGAATCATAGAATATCAAATTAGAAGGGACCTCAAGGATCATTTAGTCCAACCTTTCAAGGTAAAAATATAGGAGTTTAAATGAGATGGCCCAGCCCCCTGTCAAACTGAGCCTTAAAACTGCCCAATGTAGGGGAATCCACCACTTCCCTTGGGAGAGTATTCCAATGTCTAACTGTTCTCATGGTGAAAAATTTTCTTCTGGAATCCAATTGGAATCTCCCCAGGAGTAACTTGTACCCGTTACCCCTTGTCCTTTCCATGTGACTCCTTGTAAAAAGAGAGTCTTTATGTTGGCATCCACCTTTTATGTCCTGGGACATGGTAATAAGGTGTCCCCTGAGCCTTCTCTTCTCAAGGCTGAACAAATCCAGTTTTCTCAGTTTGTCTTCACATGGCAGGTCTTCCAGTCCTCTGATCGTCCTTCTGGCCCTTCTCTGGACCCTCTCCATCCCGTCCGCATCTTTTTAGTATAGCAGGGACCAAAACTGAAAGCAGGACTCAAGGTGTGGTCTGACCAGCACTGAGTAGAGTGGGATAATGACTTATTTATCTCTGCTGGCGATAACTTTTATTAATGCAACCCAGCATCCTGTGGGCTTTCTTTGCTCCTGCAGCCGCACTGTTCACTCATGTTGAGCTGCTTATTCATCAAAACCCCCAGTTCCCTTTCCACAGGGCTGCTCTGCAGCCAGGTGTGTCCCAGTCTGGAACACATATGAGCAGGGATGGTCCTCTAGTGAGCCAAAGTTCGTTGTGAGGGTGCTCTGCCAATGGAGACAGTCACATGGGGCAATAGTGAGGTGAATAATCTTCTGGAGATCCCTTTCATAGAACCATAGAATCACAGTATGGTAAGAGTTGGAAGGGACTACTGGATCTCATCTAGTCCAACCCCTCTGACAGAGCAGGATCACCCAGGGTAACCCACACAGGAACAGATCCAGGGGGGGTTGGAAAGTCTCCAGAGAAGGAGACTCCACCACTTCTCTGCGCAGCCTGGGACAGGCTCCAGCACCCTCCCACCAAAGAAGTTTCTCCTCCTGTTCAGGTGGAACTTGCTCCAGTTTGTCTCCATTGTTCCTCGGCCTATCCCAGGGCACCACTGACAAGAGCCTGGCCCCTTCTCCTTGACCCCCACCCTGCACAGATTTGGAAACATGAAGAAGATCCCTTCTGAATCCAACACTCCCAGTGTGGTCTCACCAGGGCAGAGTAGAGAGGGAGAAGAATCTCCCTCGACCTACTGGACATGCTCTTCTGAATGCACCCCTTTTTCCTAGTTAAGTTCAGAAGGAGCTCATAGAACTAGCCTGGCATAGATACTTTAGCTTTAGACAGTTAAAGCTGAATGAGATTAATCCAAAACAAAATTACGTTACCTCTGAATGGATAGCAATCTGAATTTTAAAAGCTGTGATGCCAGAGACAACCCAAGGAGGCTGGCAACGGGCTGATGGTTATGAAGATCAGCATATTTCCACGAAGCACTAAATAAACAATGGTAGATGGAAGAAGAAGCCTGCATTCCATAAAAGGACAAGATGTATGAAAAATAAACTCATGGTTTTAAAAAAGGAAAAAAAAAAATCCAACAAAAAAACCCAAGTAAGAACAGAAAACAAAGCAGATTGTTTCTAAAAGTAAACTTGAATCGCCGAATGTGTTTAATGTAAAGGACCCAGCATGTGGCTGCATCAGAAATATACATTAAGGAAGAAAATTCTCGTGTCTGGAATAAATTTCCAAACCATTTTGTTCCCTTTAATAAGAGAACGTGGAATATAGACGAAGGGGTGAGGACAGGGAACACCCCTCTGACACCACAGCTCTGTCTTTTCTCAACTGCACCAAAAAGATTCAAGGGCTGAACATATTTTAGAGGGTAGTCTTGGCGGGAGAAAGGACCTGGATTTACCTACATAACGTCAGGAATCGAACTGAGGCATCTCCTTGAATGGGCTCCTCTATTCAGGCTCCTTCTGACAAAGTACTTATCTCCAGGAGACAAGGTCTTAGATGGACTTTATGTCCCTTTGAAGGCCTGTCACTCTTTCCACTCATCACAGAGGGTGCTTGTGGTGAGGACGCTCTTAGCTGTCGTTAGATAGAATTTATAAGTAGGGATGACTATCAAACCTAGAACCAAACCATGAAACTGGTCTGGAGAAAGCAGAGAAAACCACAGCTGGTTTCATATAAATGCTGATGAAAGGCATCTTGGTGCATCTTGGCACCTTTGGCAAGGACACCAGCACAACATTCCCTCCAAGTTAGGAAATATATCAGAGTAAATGCCACAGATCTTTGACTGAGTGTCCTGGTTTGAGGGAGAACAGAACTCATTCTGTTCAGGGATTTGACTTCTCAGCTCAGTTCTTCTCACTCCCTGCCCTGGCTGAAGTCAGCAGCCTGTTTCCACAGGCAGTCTCTGCTTCCAGCAGGGATAACGCTCCGTGTTTAGAGTCACTGCTGAGGGTTGGGGTGTGCAGAGCAAGGCCACTGCTGGAGCTTGTGCCCCACGGTGGGGGTGCAGAAAGGAAAACGTGACACCTGTGGGGAGGAGCAGCCAGAACAGGTGACCCCAACCTGACCAGCAAGGGATTCCATCCCACAGACATCAGGGTTGGAATAAAGTTGAGGGATCATGAGGGTCAAGCTCTTGGCTCTTCCTTCCACCTTCATCCTCGCTTCTTCAATGGCCATCATCCAAGGAGGACTCCATCTGTTCTGCCTTCAATCCCAATCCCTGTGTTGCTGAAGTATGTTCCAGAATTCAGCTCCTGAACCCAGTTCCCATCTGCTGCTGGGCCCAGTCTGGGACTTCCCCAGTGCCTGCTCCACAGCACCAGTGGTGATGGTGACGTAATTGACATCGAGGGGGGTTGTGTCCTATGCTGATTTTGTATATACTTGTATACATTCAATTTTTATTATTATTATTATTTTTTAAATTATTTTTATTTTTATTTTCATTCAAGCTATTCTAGTTTCTTTTTCTAATTGCTAAGTCTCTCCCTTATTCCCTTTCTCTTCCCCCTTGGGGAGGGAAGGGGATTAACAGAGAGCGTCTGCTACACGTCTAGCGGGCGGCCCTGACCTTAAACTGTGACACTGGGAAAGTAGTTACTGGTTCCTGCAGCCCAGACAGTGTTTTCCTGACAATGATTATCAACAGAAAGAGAGAAATGTCTTCTCTGAAGGACTTCTACAAAATATAGATTATGTCTTCTGCTCATCGAGCTCACCAGCACTGTGATGTGCCACGCATTTTATGGAGCTCTGCTTCGTTCCCAGTAACCTGTAACTTTCCATTCTTTGTGCTGGTTTCCTGTGTGCTGAGGATTGCTTTTTTCTGTGGGATAACTTAGATGTTCTTACTAGACAAATTCCTACTTGAATTTCCCTAGAGAATTCTGCATTGCTGCTTGACTTGCTTGTCGTGGAATCCCATTTTTTTCTATAAGGTGAAAAATATCTGCTCTCTGGCCAATGCATTTCAACAGCTTTTTTTTTTTTTTTCCAAAACATTGGTGTAGGAGTTTTGAAATAACATAAAAATTAGTTGGATAGTAATAAAATACTGTTCACATCTGTGTGTTCTATGAGCTGACTGGAAATGCTCTTCCGTCCTACTCAGATCAAATGGAAATACTACCACAAATTGTACAAGCTACGTTTTTCATCAAAATTCCTGCAAAACTAATAGAAATGAAGACTTAGTGCTTCTTTCCCTGCATGGGTATCACGTAGAACATCTTGATATTTTACTTGATAATTTAGGAAGATGAGGTATTTAGCAGCTAATTTGTTAGGTCTAGAGGTTCTCCTCCCCCTCTACTCTGCCCTGATGAGACCACATCTGGAATATTTGGTCCAGTTCTGAACCACTCAGTTCAAGAGGGACAGGGAACTGCTTGAAAGAGTCCAGCACAGAGCCACAAAAATGGTGAAGGGAGTGGAACTTCTCCCTTCTGAGGAGAGGCTGAGGGAGCTGGGTCTCTTTAGCTTGGAAAAGAGGAGGCTGAGGGGTGACCTCAGGAATGTTTATAAATATGGAAAGCGTGAGTGTCAGGAGGATGGAGTCAGGATCTTCTCAGTGACATCCAATGATAGGACAAGGGGCAACCATCACGCAGGCTTGCATTGTCCGGGTGGGTTTGGAATGTCTCCAGAGATGGAGACTCCATCACCTCTCTGGGCAGCCTGGGCCAGGCTCTGTCACCCTCTCAGGAAAGAAGTTCCTCCTCATGTTGAGATGGAACTTCCCATATTCAAGTTTGTGTCCGTTCCCTCTTGTCCTGTCACTGGGCACCAGTGAGAAAAAGATTGGTCCTCTCCTCCTGACACCCACCCTTGAAGTATTT
>VWZK01012104.1:5174-90038 GCA_013396935.1 Baryphthengus martii
AAAGCTTTCCCCCCCCCCCCCTTTTTGTTACTTTTCCATTGTGGAGACTTTATACAATCTCAGCAAAGAAATAAATTAAATTATAGGAAGCTGCTGAGGTAATGTTGAGTGCCTTGTAACGTGACCATTTCTAACACAAAATGAAAGCCTCTGATTGATATGAAATAAAAGCCCCAAGAACATTTTTGCCATCTGCATCGTACAACAGATTTATGTTATTTCACCTTGACATTCAAAATCATCCTAAGCATTTTACACTCTGCAACGTATTAATATTTTGAGTGTAATTGGGAAGATCTCACCAGAAGATACTACGAGAAATAAAAATTGTGGCAGCATCAAAGACTGTCCATTTTTATTTGCATGGTAATGGTTTTCTAGAATACAGTGAGGAGACCACACAAGATTAGCATTTCAGCTTGGGATAATTTTTCCCTCTTGCATTTTCTTCTGCGTAGGCTTTAAAAAAAACCCAAGTCAACACCAAATTAAAAGCACAACTATGTTATTAATTGCAGTACCATATATACTCTGGGATTATTTAAGGATTCTTCTGTGTTAAATTTGAGAATGTTGACTTTTTGGGTTTTATTTTATTTTTAAACGTGATTCGAATGGATTAATTCAAATAATGCGCAAGATTGACCATATGTGTTCAGTTTATTTCCAGTATAAACTACTTCGTATTTTAAGGTAAAGTTTTTTGATTGGTTTCATTGTCTCAAGTAGTAGATGATGACGATATTATAGGAGTGCCTGTTTATAATGATACTAAATTTGCAAGAGTGTCACTCCAGCCTTTTTTGACTTCATGAAATACTGCAGCATCTGTTTCTAGTGCTTTTATGTGATACATGCTTTAAACTTGGCAAAAGAAATAATCTCAAACCATTGTTTTTCTCATATTTGTGCTAGTTTTTGAAACGATAAGCTTTTAAATAGTCCATTTTACCAAAAATGTAGTATAAAAACCTTTGAAATGTCTGTGCTTTGAAGGTGATGTTTTAACATAACTACAGCATTAATTCTGTCATTCAATGTTTTGTGTCCAAAACTCGTTGAGAAGCAGAATTAGATGCTGTTATATGAGAAACAGTTTTACCTGCATTTGTTGTCATTGTTGACAGCTCAAATTGCTGTTTTAATTTTAGAAGCTATTTTTCAGTCTTTGAAACTATTAAAAACACAGAGCCAGCCAACACTTGTAATCCTGTTTCTTTATCTTTTAAGGATTGTTTTACAGAATTTTTTGGAATGTTGTGGTGTTGTTTTTTTTTTGTAGTCTACATATTATTGTCAGGTGGCTGTGCAGACAGATTCCTTGCTTTTGAAGTTACCATTTTTTCCCTAAAAATGTTAAGAAACGTTGATTTTGAAGGTATAGTAGGTACATATTAGGTTAGAAACTGACATACTTGTAAGGTGAAGTGTTATGCCAAGATCTTTAGACTAATTGCCCAATGCTAGAGTCATAGTTATTCAGAGTGGGTGAACTGTATTCAGGTGGGTATCACTGAGGCAGGTTTACAGTCATTTAGAGGATGATCACTAAGGAAGATTCTGATGCAAAAAGTAATCGTTGGGTATTTGTGGATGAGACACGTTTACTTTGTTCAGACATCATGATGATCTTGAAATGCTTGAATGGGTTGTTTGCTGCCAAAGAATGTCGCCCAAAATTCTTAATGGACTGTTTGTGCAATGTGTTATTGTTTGTATCCAGTCAAGGTCATTGTCTTCTTGAGGATAAAAGCTGTGAAAGCATGTGGTCAAGCATCTTGACCCAAAGATCTTAAAGTTTAAATATCTGTGCAGAAATGGAGTACATTTGCTGTTGTATAAACACAACTTGATGTGAAAATAATGCAGTGGCTTATAGTACTATACGTCTTAATAGTTCTTCTCAGCATGTGTATAATGAAATCACAAAGCTTTCCTTTCAAGGTAAATCTCTGCAATACAAATTTGAAGTCCACATACTCTTTGACTTTGTGCCCTTACAAGTCTTGCATAAAAGTCAAAGACAGAAGTACAGTAGACGATACTAAAAGGAGATTTGGAGTTTAATATTGATTAAAATATTTGTTAATGTTTGGGGCAAATCCTCTGCATCTTTGAAATTTTCGACGGATGCTTTAAAATAGAAGCCAGGGCTGTGTCTTTATAAACAGGGAACTAAATGCCTTTCAACTGATACAACAAAAATAAGATTAAATTAATTACACAAGGAAATGTACTTTGGATCCTAATTTCGCAAGATGTACTGCATAAATTTAGCAGTCCTGAGGAACTGCTAAAAAGAATTTCTATAGTTCATCATTTGGAAATTACACAATAACAGAAAAATTCTGGGTGTGTTTTAGTTTACTGTGGCTGTGACCGATGGCTGTGCCACTGCCAAGAGAAAGCTGGTGCAGTTTTCATCTACTGGACATGATGTTTTGTGGCATAATCAAAGAAATCCTGTAAAAGCAATTGGCGTGCTTTCATTTAGATTACTGTAAGCAGTCACCTTAAAAATATGTATCCCTTGATCGGACTGGATGAACAGAAGAGCTCCTGTTCTGTTTACAGAAAGGACAGTATATCTGTTGAAAAAAATCTTCAAATAACTTTTCTAGCCTTGTTTCAATTAACAAAATGAAAGTTGAGGAACGGTAACAATATTTTATTATTACATCAATGCGGAGAATACCAAAGTTAGGCAATAATTATTTGTTTAAAATACTGAAACAGAATTAAATGGTTATTAATTGGTTACGAATAAATTTAAAGTTGATATCGGTAGAAAGTTTCTGACCACCCAAAGAGATTTATTTTTTTTTTAAAATAATCATTAGTCCCACATAGACCCATGGCGTTGGTAATGCCTTTACATCTGTACTACATGTTCTTCATATTGTATGCTACCGCTTCATTTGCAGCACTTTGCTGTATTATACCTTAAATCTGGCCAAGATTGGCTTCAAGGATGGAGCATTTTACCACTGATATTTGGAAAACCGTGTGTTGTTGCCAGTGCACTGTGTGTTGCTTTGTAGCATCTTTGGGCATGAAGCATAACTTGTATATGTGGCTTCCTAGGGACTCTGGGACAAAGACATCTGGAGAAAGGTCATCAGCACCAACTGTAGGAGATGATTGAGATTCCTCCATTGACAAAAGTAAAAGGAAGGAAAGCCAGTACAGGTTTCGGGGTGGGGGGAAAGGGGATTAAACAGCTGTATGTAAACCTTATAGTCAGTAAAAGAACCCTGAAAAATCTGCTCATGGCAAAAGAGAACTAAGCAAGTTGTCTGAACCTTCCCAGACAGTGAGCTGAGGTTGAGATGAGATGGGAAAAACAGGGGTGGCATTACAGCTCAGGGCAGCAGACAGACAGGCCTTGCCAAAGGGTGGCGTGTCAGTCCAAGAGACCTGCACAGCACCACCCATGTTTCATGTCTTAAGTGACAACTATCCTCTTTGAGTGTTGTTCTACCAAATTTGTTTGTCACCACTAAATGTGGGTGTTCCTGGGGCCTTCCGTTGATGATGCTACTCCCAGGCTGACTACTGTTGCTTGGTGTGGGGGGAGATGATGCTGAACAGTCTCGAACTTACTGGTCCTGTAGCTGTATTGCTGTAAGACGATTTTACTCAGACTAATTGAAGAGCTATGATATTTGCATACCTTAGTGTCAAAATTCCTGTAGCTGCTGTGTGGGATGACAAATCTTTTCACTGGCCTACATTTGCATTTTTCTTACACCCTTTTTCTTTGCCTTTAGAAGAACTTATAGCCCAGAGGCACACAGTCTCACAGTAGACTTCAGTTGCATTTGAAAAGCTCATGACAAGTTCCAAATAGCTGAAATGAAAGAATTAAAGATTACCTTCAGTTGCCTGTAATTACTTGTGTTTTGTCTGTCTCTGGAGGCTCTATGAAGCAATGTACAAATGCACCATTTGTACAAATCCAACTGTTTCTCCCAAATTTACTGATGTATTTCTTTGGTAGTGTCTGGATGTTTTTTCCTTAGTGTTCTTTGGTGTTGTCATTAGCTTTGATAGGCATTTCCACCAGTCTGATGGTGATTACCTCTGTTGTACGTTATTTATCAGGTGGCTTGTGTTTTAGCAAAATAGGAAGATTTAAAAGAGTACTGAGAATCACCCGCTTACTCAAGGTGCTTTGGATGTATTGTTTTTATGAGAGTCCAACTAATCTATTCATCGTGGATCTATCTCCCTTTGAAAGCTACAGCCCTCCTTGCCAGACAAAATGCAGCAGTGGTGCAGCTTGTGCTTCTGAGCTACTTTCAAAGGAGCTTGCTATAAAGAGAAATCAGAAGCACTTGACTGGCCTGTGAAATCACGTCGGGGATCTTGTGCTTCTAAGAAGGAAGGTGATTTATGTACTTCTTAAAACGAAAAGCCTACTGGACATAGTGTGTGTAGTCCCATTTGGCAGCTTTAGGGCCAAACTCTGAGCCCCATGTTACATCAAAGAACAGCATTGTCATGAATGCTTTCAGGCAATTGTATTTTCACGGAACTGTTAGAAATTATACTCTCTGATTCATCACAGGGAGTACAAATACCACAATTACACAATTATCTGGTGATTTAAAAATTAAGGTTTTAGAATTTGAAGGCATTATACCATTAAGATGCATTTAATCAGGCGTGGAAATGGGCACCCCTACAGGCCTTTGCCCATGTTAGCACCACTCACTGTAGCGCGTGCTCTGTTTTATGATAGGGTCACTTTTCTCCTACCCTTCGAGTCAGAGCAAGACTATGATTGCCTATGAATAGTTTTAATCAGTATCATTCTGAAATCAAATGATGTGCTTAAATGGTGCATAAAGACTGATCATCCACCAAAGTTGAACATTATACTTATTTTCTGCAAACATGTTTGAATAACCAATCTGTGACCGTGCAAAACACAGTTTGATGATGAACTGTGCACAGATTTACCTCTTTCTCCTCCTACAATGGTACTGGTCTTGTTATTCACACCTCGAGACACTTGTAATTTAAATGCTGAACCTGAAAAGAAAATGCACCGGGTGAAAATACAAACTGGAATTTGTATGCTCCTTCTTACAAATGCCACATGTCTTGGTTACTTGCAGTAGACTACAGTCTTACTGGATTTTTTTTGTCTGTCTCCCATTATTTTTACATATGTTCACATGACAAGTTTTATGAAGTGTCCCTGCAACAGTTTCCTCTAATAAATCAAATGGTACCTTACAAAAGTAACCTCATGCCTTTGTCAGAAATTCAAGTCTTTAGTTCTGTGCTGCTCTTCTATTACAGACATGATTGCTTCACAAATTGGATTGAAGAAAGGGAACTGCTCCCATTACCCAGCTGCTGTAGCACCTTCTGGACGTAAAACTAGACATTCAAAGGCATGTTTGTCTTCAGAGACGCTCCAGCTTATGCACCAGTTATGTACACAGTGATATCAGGAGGTACAGTGAGCAAAAATCAGACTTCTCTCCATGCTTGTCATCTGCTTCCCGTTTGGTCTAGGAAATAAGTATGTGAATTGAGTAGGGAACCTCATTACAAGCTGTGTGTATTCTCTAATCCAAGGCATGGCTTTTGTCCAGACACAAGTTAAGCATGGAGATTGCACGTAATGGGGATGTATGTTTGTGATTGATAGTAGTATGAGAGCGAGGACAAGGTGCAAGGACTGGAATCTGAAGAGTGGTCAAATTAGACTGGTTATAAAGTATCGCTCTGACTCTGTTTTGACCTTTCTAAAAATACAGAGGAAAATTGCACCTTTTATATCACTTCAACTATTCAAATCAGTTTAGAATAACTTACTGTAGTTCTCTCAGATGTTATGCATTTGATGTACCATTCAGTTTAATTCTGTATCTTTTCTCAGGTAAGAAAGACAATATCACAAAATGTTTGAGCTTAAAATGTGTAAATTTGTTACGAACTGGGAAAATCATCTTGCTCCCAGTTTGATGCTTTGATGGGCTTGGATTTGAAGTCACAATGAAGTTTTCAAATTATCTTACATTTGATATGAAAGGTGTATGTTTATTGGCAGATTAAAGAGAGGAATGCCTTGATGGACCATAACTTGCTAACTTCCATTAATTGGTATATGCAAAATACTGCTTCATTCTAGGCAGAGAGGTTTTGAATGGGAGTAGCTCCAATGGACAAAGATAAACGAGCCTTTTTCTTTGGGGTGAGCTAGTACACTTAGAGTAGATGTTTTTAAGGTATCTAAGTTCTCCTATTAAAAAGGAATATTTTTCTAAACTGGTCAATAGGTGGTACTGAAGCAAAGCGTAAGTTGATGCTACACTTACAGAAACTTGTGTTGCGAGATCATCCGCGCGCAGGAAAATATGTTTTAGTTCTTCTGAAAGATCCTGGTACATACTGATAAAGAACAGCAGTGTAGGAAAGTTATAAATTTCCTGGAGTGGATTTAGATGATAATGAAACCGAACAAGAACCCTGCAAGCTGTTCAGAGCAAACTGTCTCCTAATCTTTTTCCCATTAGGTCTCTGAGGACTACTTCTGTGCAATCCTGGTAAACTTTTAATTGAGTGGAGGCGAGGTAAAAAAAAGCTCATTTGGCTGCAAAAGAAGTTTCTGTTGTTGTGGGTCTGCTTCAGCTGTACCTCAAGCTCCTCTCCAGCCATTGTCATGGAGGGAGTTGCATGTCACTAATTTAGAATAGTGCTTCTCTCTTCATAGGCAAACAAGAATGACCCAAAGGATATTAAGGGTGGAGCATCATCCCCTTGGGCCAAGCTTTCTCTTTTACTTCATATTTTGAAAAAAAAAAAAAAAGGAACTTGAAATATGCACCATGTATTATAGTCAGAGAAGGCTGTTTTCATAATCTCAGTTGTATGCAGTTATGTAGGAAACAGTTTTTGCTTGGCTCTGTCCTCAGCATGCTGGCTTAAGCTATTTCATGGAGTAACCAATAGAAGGAAGGTGTTTGTGCAGACTTCCCTTTCTCCTGCTCATATCCACACTGCCTGTCCTGAGTTTGGACACAAACCAAATGAACAGTCTGTAAATTCCTTGGAATTAGATGAATCTGCATTTTGGCAGGCTTTACTTCTAAAACATGAGACCCTGTAGCTAAACCATTTAATTCATAGATTGCCAAGTGAGAAGATTGTCCGTATGTTCATCTCAAGTTGTGCCACTGGACGCGAACAGTTCAGTTCTCTTTGTACCCGCCTTCTCCTCTGCCCTTCTCATCTGGGGGATTCTGAGGGGAAAATACTGGCATCACGAAAGGGCTCATTGCCCTTATGTCAACTTACGTTTTTCCTGTGAGTGGACTCTCTGAAACACAGGTTATGATGAATTTTCACTTTTGACTATTATTTTCTGAAAAAATGTGGAAGACATTTTCTGTAGGTGCTTTTTTGAAGTTAATTCTAAAATTGAGTGTAGTTTACCTGAAGGAAATCACTGGTGGAAATAAGTAAGTCTGGTTCAGGCAAGTGATGTGTTTGAAAGTCAAGTTGTTATCAGCTCTCCATATTTACTTACTCTTGCATGAAGAAAAACAGTATCATACAGTTTAATGACTGTATTGATGTCATCTTTTTCCCCAACACTAATGTCCAGTGGTGGTGTGATGTAAGAGAGTGTCACGTCTCTTTATGGCTTAGAAAACCAGACAGATTCTGTGGGTCTTCTGTAATTGAGAGATCCTGGTTTTCCAGCTCCACTAAGAAAATATTTTTAAGAATTTATGGTATTCCTGGTGTGTTGGACTATGATAAATACATTCCACTAGAGAGAGCAAATATACATGCAGTTTAATTTCTACAGTATCAGAGTGATCAATAAGCAAATCAGGCTGAATGTCTCTTGTCAAAAATGACTTTTCAACTCAACATGAAGACATTTGAAGTTAATGAACAAATATGAACTTAAATAATAACTTGCTGCTTCCACAGAACGATTATATCCCTGATGACAAAGACACGAGAATTGTAAGTCTACTTGATGCTGAGATTCTGAATGCCTATAACTTTTTCTTTTAAACGCTGTTGGATTGTTTACTGTGCGCAAACAGGGCCTTTTGTTGGTGGCAGCAGTCAGCAGAGAGACAAACTATAGACCATGGGCAAGGCAGAGAGATAAAGCTTGTATTGCTCTAGGCTTAAGCAGCTGTTGTTCTTAGCAGCATTATCAGCTATCACAAACAAATGACAAGGGCTACAGCCTCTCTGGTGAACCTTCCCATCATAGCCCAAAAATGAGGACATTGGCAACATGTCCTAACACTCCTCTCCTAATGAGAGGCATCAGCTGGTGTAGATCTTGCTTCACGTACATAACATTGTCTGAGTTATAAGGAAATGTGCTGGTTTTTTTCATTACAAAATCCTGGCTAGATTTGCTTCAAGTATTGTTGACAACAGCAGAAACCTTCTGTAACTGTCTACATAGATGTTTCTGTACAACTCGGTGGTGGGGCTACGGCCTATGATTTCCATTTGTAGAAGAAAACAAAGGGTCCTCCCAACAGCTCTTGAGGAGTTCTTACTGTCCTGCCTTTCCACATCCCTTTTTTTACTACAACTTTTGCAATGGGAAATGGCCTACACATCACAAGGACAAATGCTTGTAATGTATGCACAACTCCTAGCCGTACTTTGGTTCAGGCTAAGGAGCAACAGGCCTCTCATTCTTGCAGTGAACTTGCGAGCTGGAAAGCCCCTTGCCCACATAAAAGGGAGAGAAAGCGCCTTGCAAAGAAGTATTTTGAAAGGCAGTTATGAGACCCAAAAATCCAAGATTACCAAAGTGCAGTGCACCAAACTACACACATCTGTCTTGTGTGTACTATTGACTAGTGCATCTAACTACATGACTATAAATATCACCTTCAGGATGGGCCCAGTTTGAGTTCCCCCTAAATTGCAGCTGGACTGCATGCAAGGTGACTCCCCTTGAGCGGGAATGCCTATCAAGGTTTGAGATTCCTTTCCTAGGACTAAGAGATCCTTTCTTATCCAAGGCGGGGAGACCCGTTACCCATGACAGCTCCTCAGTAAGTGAATGATAGCATTAGACAGAATTAATATTGTGAAACATTACTAATCGGTGTATCTATTCAGTATGATATTTAAACATTGCATGGATAATTCCATTAGACATAAACCATTGAACAAGTCTGAGAGTTAAGATTGGACTCAACTGCACCTAAGCTCCGAAAAGAAGTTCCATTAATCAGATAGCCTTCTACGATGCAGTGACTGAATGGGTAGATGCAGGGAGAGCAGTAAATGTTGTCTACCTTGACTTCAGCAAGGCTTCTGACACTGCCTCCCATTACATCCTCATGGTAAGCTCAGAAAGTGTGGGTTAGAAGAGGGGACCATGAGGTGGATTGAGCACTGGCTGAACAATAGAGCTCAGAGGGTCGTCATCAGTGACACAGAGTCCAGTTGCAGACCTGTAGCTAGTGGTGTTCCCTGGGGGTCAGTACTGGGACCAGTCTTGTTCAACATCTGCATCAGTGACCTGGATGAAGGGTTGGAGTGTACCCTCAGAAGTTCACTGATGATATGAAACTGGGAGGATTGGCTGATTAATAGACCAGAAGGCTGTGCTGCCATTCAGTGAGATCTGGACAGGCTGGAGAGTTGGGCAAAAGGGAACCTAATGAAATTCAACAAGGGTAAGTGTAGAGTCCTACACTTGGGAGGAATAACCCCCTGCACTAGTGCAGGTTAGGGGCTGACCTCTGCAGAGCTGCTTTCCAGAAGAAGAACCTGGAAGTGTTGGTGAATAATAAATTATCCATGAGCCAGCAATGTGCCCTAGTGGACAAGAAGGCAAATAACATCCTGGGATGCATAAAGAAGAGTGTGTCCTGCAGGTCTACGAAGGTTCTCCTCCCTCTCTACTCTGCCCTAGCGAGACCACTTCTGGATTATTGTGTCCAGTTCTGGGCTCCCCAGTTCAAGAGGGACAGAGAAATGCTAGGGAGAGTCCAATGCAGGCTATGAAAATTATTAAGGGACTAGAACATCTTTCTTATGAGGAAAGGCTGAGAGACCTGGGGATGTTTAGTCTGGAGAAGACTGAGAGGGGATCTTAATGTTTATAAATATCTGAAAGGTGGGTGTCAAGTAGAAGGGTCCAGTCTCTTTTTAGTGGTGCCCTGAGATAGGACAAAGGTCAATGGTCACAAACTGGAACACAGGACGTTCCACCTCAACATGAGGAAAAACTTCTTTGCTGTGAGGGTGATGGAGCCTGGAACAGGCTGCTCAGAGAGGTTGTGGAGTCTCCTTCTCTAGAGACTTTCAAAGCCCACCTGGATATGTTCCTGCATGGCCTGCCCTGTGTGATCCTACTCTAGGAGGGAGGAAGGGTGGACGCCATGATCTCCAAAGGTCCCTTCCAACCCCTACCATTCTATAATTCTGTGATTCTATCACTTAGAAAACAAAGGGCTCCACTCTGAACGGAAGGATCCTCCTCACTTTTTGTGTCTCAGGGCTCTGTGTAAATCATTTTAACTCAATTTTCCTTTGTCCGTTTCTTCCACAAAGTAGTTAATAAGGTGAACCTTACTGTCAAACTTACTGAACCTTGTCATACTACTGTTAAGCATCTTAAGAGAAATCCATTGACCTTCCTGAACTCTGTCAAGTTTTTACCTCAATAGTACATAGTACTGCTTCTCTCTTTTGAGTGACGTGTGTTCCCTTCACTCATGACAGTGCTGACGATAGGGGGTGGAACATAGGCTATTGGACAGGGTATTAGAGGAAAAATTATATTTATGTTGTAAATATTACAAAACTGGCAATCCCAAGCCTTCAAAACCTTTTACTACCCAATATACTATGGAGATTCAGAATTGTACTATTAAAAATCTCACTTTGTTTCCTGAGAGTCTTCTAATTTTCCATCTTTCAGGGGAAATGTTTTAGAGTGCAAATGTACTTTTAAATATAACCCAGGAATTTTAGTATTGAGGTCGTTAAATGGTTTGGACAAAACCATAAGAAAAGTGTAAGTACTAGTAAGTCTGGTAAAATCTCAAGGCTGTACTGCGAGTGTCCTTCTTTGCTATCCTGTTGATGTAGCTCACTTGGTTTCAATGGGACTGCTTAGGAAAGCAACATCCCCTTAATCCAGGGGACTCAGTTCTCCACCCTGGATGTTCCAGTGCTGAAAATTATTAGAAGAAATTTACGGCTCTGTGGATACAATAGCAACTACATAAATCAAAGGAACAGCAGAGAGATGAAAAGAACTCTTGAAAATCTAGGTCAGTTGAAGGTGTATTTTGTTCTTCTCCATATTTCTACTTTTGGACTAATTCTAACTGCTTTCTGTAAGTTGGATAGTGTATTCCAACAGTTCTTCTGAAGTCATAGACTTATTAGCTAACACAGTTCAGAAGTGACCCCTGTCTAACCGATCTAATCTCTGCCTGCAGCAACCGCCATTTGACTCCTTCATATGACTGCTCTCTGAGGTGGCTGTTTATTTCCTAGCGCAAATCTCACACAGGCATACATATTGTTCTTTGTTTGTAGAATATTATTAGAGAAAAGAAGAAATAGGAAATAAATAACACTCTTGGTGATAAACATCTTTCATGTCACATCATGTAGAGTGATGCTTAGATTTTAAACTCATGAATGATGTCCATCTGGGCAAAGTAATGATTGATCTCTTTTGGTAGCTATTCAGTACTATATGATGGAGTAATATCCAAAAAGAATCCCAAAACCAAAATCACTCTCTATGTTTTAGTGCTCTTTTTTCTTTTATTTTTTCATTCTTTGATCACTTTATTAAAGAAGAATTTTTGACTGCATTATCCACATTGGACTTTCATGTTTAGGAGCTCTAGAGGTGAATAGATCTCTACATACCTTGTAAAACTGATTGATGAAAAATCACAGAATGGCTTGACTTGGGAGGGACCTTTAAGATCGTCTAGTTCCAAAACCCTCCACGGGCAGGGACACCTCCCACTAGACCAGGTTGCTCAGAGCCTCATCCAGCCTGGTCTTAAAATACTTTCAGGGATGAAGTGTCCACAACTTCTCTGGGAAATGAGTTCCAGTGTCTCACCATTCTCATAGTAAAGAATGTCTTCCTAATGTCTAACCTGAATTTACCCCACTGTAGCTTAACATCATTGCCCCTTGTCCTATCACCTCATGACCTTATAAAAAGTCCCTCCCCAGCTTTCCTGTAGGATCCCTTCAGGTACTGGAGCCTGCTGTAAGGTCTCCCTGGAGCCTTCTCTTCTCCAGGCTGAACAGAACCAACTCCCTCAGCCTGTCTTCATAGGAGAGGTGCCCCAGCCCAGATCATCTTTGTGGCCCTCCTCTGGGTCCTCTCCAACAGATCCCTGTCCTTCTTGTGTTGCAGGCTCCAGAGCTGGACGCAGTACTCCAGGTGGGGTCTCACAAGAGCAGAGTAGAGGGGCAGAATCACCTCCCTTCACCTGCTGGCCATGCAGCTTCTGATGCAGCTCAGGACACGGTTGGCTTTCTGGGTTGTCAGGGCACATTGCTGGCTCATGTTCAGCACTCCATCAACCAGCACCCCCAAGTCCTTCTCTTCAGGGCTGTTCTCAATCCACTCATCACCCAGCCTGTGTTTGTGCTTGGGATTGCTCCACCTCAGGTGCAGGACCTTGCACTTGGCCTTGTTGAACTTCATGATGTTGGTGTGGGCCCACCTCTCCAGAGCCTGTCCAGGTCCCTGTGGATGGCATCCCTTCCTTCCAGCGTGTCGACTGCACCACACAGCTTGGTGTCATCAGCAAACGTGCTCAGAGTGCGCACAATTCCATTGTCCATGTGGCTGGCAAAGGAGTCAGTTAGCTAGTTAGTTAAACAGCACTAGTCCCAGTACCAGTCCCTGAGAGAAGGTTGTCCTGTGTATTCAATATTCTTGTCTCACAAAACTAGTCTTTTTCATAGCTACCAGGACTTGTAGTCTGAAACAGATGCACAAAATGAAGAAGGAATTGGCAAAACCAAGCAAAGTGTACTGCTCTGATGGGGATAAACAAATCCCATATGATTGAGAGTAAAACTAGTGCAAAATTGTCCATGTCTAACTGTACCACAACATTAACTCTTGCCCTGTGTAGTGTGCAGCATCCATATAGCCATTTGTTTAATTACAGGTAAAAGAAGTTCTTACAATTTGCTGGCAGAAGTGTGTTCTTTAAAACTTACTGGTACTTTCTTATTTTGAGTAGGATATGACAAAAATGATAAAAGCTACTGGACAAACACTGTTCCTGTTCATGCTAATGAGGTTCACCGAAGCTAAAAAAAACCAAACAAACAAAAATGGCAAAACAATGGGAAACACTGTGAGCAAATAATGAATAAACTGACTCTTGCAGCAGCAGGGCTCTTCAGTCTTACCCTAGAGGTTTGTAACTGAAATAGAAGGCCTTTAAAGAAGTTCTTCAAATGCAAAAATATTGCATTTGTTTTCAAAGGTCTGCAATAAACCTTTCATGTTAAACAAAGTCCATTTTCTGTGCTTTCAGTGACAAGAGGTTAGCATAATAATACTTTCTGGGGGGTGTGGGGGGGTAGAGGTTGCTGCTCCACAATGCACTTCATGCTCTTTCTCCTTGCATGTATCTTTCAGGGAGGGTCAATGTTGTTATGTCTCTCACTTTAACAGCATCTACAAACAGAAACATTGGAACAAAGCAAGCATAAGTGTCCTGTGAGCCCAATCCCTCCAAGGAGGCAGGGCTAGAGTGTATGGGGTGCTCGAGGCTGTCAGCAGTGACTGAAGCTAGAGGCGGCAGTGGCAGCAAGGACTGGCAGCAGCCAAAGCAGACCATGTTGAGCCCTCCCACACTATTTGTGTGCCAAGAAGCCAATCTGTTCCGTTTCATTTGTCTGCACCGATGGTAGCGATCGCCTCACTGTTGGTAAATAAAATGTAAGGTTTTGGGTACGCAGGAAGCCTGGTCAAAATTAAGGATTTTCCTGAGCCAATGTTTGAGATCTGTGCTTCTGTAGACGTCGAGCCAAATTCTGTGCAGATGCTTAAAACCTTGGTGTGTTCCAGGGTTTCTTGTAGAACAATATTCTGTTCCCTGCGTCCCTTTCTGTCTGAGCAGAGATTGAGTTAGAGTTGTACCACTGAAAGAGTGATTGGGAGAACTGAGGCATGCAGCCTCTAAATGAGATTGGACAGTTTGTAACACTTTAAAGTTTCATTACTGTTTCTGTCACTGTGATAACATACACAGGTGGTATGATTTTCTTCTTCCTTTAAAATGTTCACATTATCCAGGTTTAGAGGCTGGGCCGGCCACCAGCCAAATGACCGACTCTCACTGTTAACCTCCCACCCTTCCCACAGGGAAGGGAAAGAGATTAAGAGAGGGAGAGGCACCTGTATTAGAGAGACCTAGACAGAAGACTAAAACAGCTTTAATCAAAATAGTAACAAATATACAAATCTATACAACACCAATATCAGACCCAAGGCCCCGATTGCAATTACGCCATTGTGACAACTAATGCTGCGGGGCAGGCACTGCGCAAGTCCCAGACTGGACTCAGCAGCAGATGGGAACTGGATTCACAAACACACTTATTGGGATTCAAGGCAGATACAGAGCATTGTCCTCAGACGCTGGCCATGGAAGAAGATGCTTGACTCTTGTAATCCCTCAGTTTTATACTGAACATACCATACATGGGAAGCCCTCATTGGTCAGTTTAGGGACACCTGTCTGAGCTGCTACTCCTCACAGATGCCACCTCTTACACTACACTCCCAACATGTCACACAACATTTAGCAGTGATCTTGGTCTGCGCAGGAGCAAGTATAAGCAAGAATCTTTCTGCACCCACCAATCCTTGGTAGTAACTCTAAACATGAAGCGTTATAACTGTTCAAAGCAGACACTGTGCAAATCTGCCCTTAAATGCAGAAAGTGCAGTGACTTCAAAGAGACTTGGGTGAAAATTAAAATCATTGATCAGAACTACTTTGGTTCTAGCTCAAGCCAGGACGCACACACACAGAGAAGACAGGTGGGTATGGTAATGCCTGGGTTGTTTTTTTTCAGTCATCTGCTAAATTGAAAAATAAAATGGGAAAAGTGTAATAGAAGGTGACCCAGGCATTGCACTGTGACTTAGGAATGTAGTCATTTCTGATACTGGTGCCAGAAGTTATGGAACAGAGCAATTATTTTCTACTGCTAAATCTGTCATGCAGGGAAGCATGGGGAAAAAAATCAAGGAATTGTTACAGATGGGTATTATTACATTGTTTACAGTGGTCAAAGCCACCTCTAATACCCTAGAGCCTCAAAGTGTCCATGCTGAGCTCATTTAACCATACAGACACAAATTTATGTAACTATTTTCAGAACTGTTTACCTAGAACTTACCTCAGGTGACAGTTGTGCTGCTGAGGGGTAGCTGCTACTTTGAGCAGTTAAATAGGTTCCTTGTTTAACATTTGGTCAATCTATTTCTTCTAGCCTCACACTGCAACATGCACATAAATATGAGGTCCTTGCCCTGTAAATCACATCTACTGTCTTCACTACTTCTCTGTGGATTTAACTACATCTGTTTCTGCATTTTCTAGAAATACATTATCATATCTACTGCCTGATATCCTTTTACTGAGGATATTTCTTATGTCCCTTTTATTTAGGAATTATGTAATTTTGAGACATAACATCAATATATGAGAGATACTCGCTCCCATAGCAACTTAACTCTAAGGATTACCATATAGCTAATTTTTATTAACATTTAAGTATTAAATTAACCAGTAAAGTACAAGCCTCACACACAAATCACATTAATGAGAACAGGCACTGGCAAGATGTCAAGGAAAGTTCAACTAAATTAGTCAGCTTATTCGTAGCTCAAGAAACTGGGGACATAATAAATCCTGTGTCACAGCTCCTACACTGTAAATATCAATAATGATTACAATAATATTTCACAGTAGGTTAGAAATGTTTGTTTCTGAGGTTTTTATAAGAATTTTTGTGAAATTTTATTTTTTTACTACAGAAAAATGGACTTCCAATAAAGTATTTTGATATGACAGATTTTTGTGTAGTTTATTGATGGAAGCAATAATAGGAAAATATAAAAGTGACAAACTTTCAAGAGTTCTGATTAAAAAAAAACTCTATCACATCTTCATCTGTGAATTCCTACAGTTATCTTGTGCTTTCCTTTTACCTCTATATTTCCACTAGGTCAAACCCAATAGATATTAAGGACAGAGTCAAGTCACTGTTCTTAAGATTTGTTTCTGTATTCCCAAGACTTGTATTGGAGCTACTTGTTTTATAAGCTAAACATGAGTTGAAATTCAGAATCTGAACCATGATAATCCTGATTGATACACTGACTTGAAGCTGGGAATTTCTGGAAATTTGGGAACAGTAATTTTTAGCTTAGTGGTCACCTTCCCTCAGAATGTCTCATGCCAGGAATGTTGAGGACGTTAACCAGGAATGTTGAGGAGGTTAATTTGTTGAAACTCATTGCATTGGTAGAGGAAAATGAGAACACATTATATTAAGCACAATGAAGTCGGTGACATCACTGCAGTATACCCCAGATAACACTAAGTACTTTCTTTGTCAATTAATTACTTGAAGACAACATCAACTTTTATGACAATTGAAAATACTGATCACCATAGTGTGCTAAAGGGACCCTCACTGAGTGCTCAAAAGAAAACATTAAAAAAAGCCAGAGTTATGCTGTTCCTCTTTCCCTAATGTCTTTCTCTTTTTTTCCATCCTTCTATCTTCCCCTCTATGCCAAATGACACCTTCATAAAATAAGTAAATACAAGTAGTAATGCTTTCTTGAACTTCAGTGCTTAAGTGTGACTTGCAGTGTGATACATTTTATAAAAGAAACCGAATGAGATATTATTTCCCGGTATCTTCATTTTCTTCAATGAAAGATGGGAAGAAAATATGAATGGCTTGCGGATTAGAAATTCAAATCCAAACATATAGAAGTTATCCATCTATATTACTGTCTCATGTTCATCCAAGGTCTGGATATTATAATAGCCCAGGAATTTTGACAGAGGGTTTAAGAACTGAGCAGACAAGCAGCAGAAATAGAGAAAATATAGGATTAACCTTCACTTAAAATTTCTGAGTGCTGTTTCAAAACGTGGGCCTATCGACCAGCTTCTGTAAAAGGATAATGAAAAAAAAATCAGAAACACATCATAACTATGTCATTTGCCTCCTGAAAAATTGTAGACATGCAGAGACAAAGAAATAGCTGCTCCTGAAAAGACAACTTAAAATGGAAATAAGAGCCACCCTCAAAGTTTCATACTGCAAGCAGCAGAATAATCAGAAGGGAGAAGGGAAATGGGAGAGTACAGAGTAAAACATATAATGTAGAAAAAAGTTTTTAAATATTTAACTTTGTAAAAAAAATCTAATGACACTTGGACTTCACACCAGCCTGCCTTTCTTGAGATTTTTGGCTGTTCAGCACACAAAGGACCGAGTCCCGTTATTGTTTTATCTAATATTAATTCTAACATGTTCCAGTGGACTTAGGATACAACTGATTTGTCTGAATCTTCAGTGCTGTAAGTTAGTTATAAAAAAAAAGACACAAATTACAGTTAAAATAAGTTAAAAAGCACACTTTCTGTGGAAGCAATTTACAGAATCGCAGCATGGTGGGGGTTGGAAGGGACCTGTAGAGATTATCTCACCCAACCTTCCTGTCAAAGCAGGGTTGCCCAGAGCAGGTTGCCCAGCATTGCATCCAAGTGAGTGTCGAATCTCTCCAGAGAAAGAGATTTCACATCCTCTCTGGGCAGCCTGGTCTAGGATCTGGCACCCTCAAAGGAAAGAATTTTTTCCTTACATTCAGATACACCAGTTCATGCCTGTTTCCCCTTGTCCTGTCACTGGGCACCACTGAAAAGAGTGGTGCCTTGACACCATTGACATCCTCTTGACACCCGTCCTTTAGCTGTTGATCAGCATTGATAAGATCCATTCCAGGGATTTTCATACAAATCTGGAGTACCTCATCTGGAAAGTGTGTAGAAGTTGTGGTAATAAAGCACCACAGCTTAGTGTAGGTCTCGTTATTTTGGATCTCAAAACTATCAAGAAGTCAAATTTCAGGTCCCTTTCTTTGCTGTGAAGATGCTGTGCGAAAATGGCTGTTCTGTTGGTAGGCTCGAGAATAAGTTTTCTGTAAAATATTCAATATGGCTCAAATTGCTTTGCTTTTCTTCTTCATGATGTTGTATAATATCTGAAAATGCCTGGTTATTTGTAGGTGCTGTTGCTATGCAACTAGTTCACCTTTCTTGCTTGCTTTTAGAGATGAGCAGGTAGTAATTCCTCTCTAAATGTTTTAATAAAACTTGCAAACAGCCAAAAAAAAAAAAAAAGAGAAAGCTGTTTTGCTAATGCTTTTATGGGTATGAATATATTCCAGATAAATTTAAAACCTGTTAAAATAAAGATCTTCATGAGATGCTTTAAACCATTTTCCAGAAAAGTGACATTTTGTTAAACAGCCCCACGAAAAAAAAAAAATAGGAAGTCCAAGCAAAAAATTTACAAAAAACAGAGAAGTCAACCCAAAGAAGGTGAAAAAACAGGAGTTCTTCCCAGAAAGACACATTCACATGTGTACATCCACCTGACATAATGAGATACTGAAAATTTCAGTAAATTATTTATGTATGTGATTATAAAACTATTCATTAAACAGAAAATTTGGGATATATGATAAAGGTCATATGATATATGATTTGCATTTTTCCATATCAAATGCTATCTGATGGTAAACATGCCTATATTCAATAAAATGGTAGAAAACTATCACAGTAATATAGAGTATTTAGCAAGACTGCCTGTACCAGCTTTGTTTTGCAAGTTGATGCACTAGAAAAACACACACAAAAATGCCACACTAGTCTTTTGTTGTATTTCAGAAGCTTAGGGGAGAGCAAGGACAGTCTTTGTTCTTCACATGCAGTATCCTACGGTATCCTTTTAGGATTTGCCATTTTTTCCTTTTCAAGCCTGTATGGTGTACTCTGGTGTCTTTGACCGGTTTCATAACCTTAGCCTGCAGGTCTTTCAGCTCATGAGCTGCTGTGCCCTCTCCATCACCTCTTATACTATCATTTTCACTCAAAAAAAAAAAAAAAAAAGAATTTAAAAAGAAAAAAAAGAAATCAAAATGAGGAAACATGAGAGATTATTATGTCCCATGAAAGGCCAAAGATTTGTTTAGAGGTTTTGTTGTTTGCTTGGTTTTAGTTTGGTACAGATTATACACTTCCCATTCAAATCAACACAACTGACCTTGACTCTGACGGAATGCAAATGAACACGGATGTATATTAGATCAGATTCATCTTTCTTGCAGAAATACTCTAATCATGAAAAATGTTAATGCCCTCTGCTCCTTACAGGCACTTCAGCGAAAAAAAAAAAAAATAAATTTAAATATCAACCTTTCCATGCTTGGTACTTATAACTTCACATGAAGGTCATAAGCAGCAGCATATACAACTTTTAAGTATTCCTATTTAAAACTCTAGGTTGTTAAAAAAACAAAACCTTGACGTAATGTGCGTCCAAGATTAGTAGATAACACATTACTCTGTTAGAATTTCTGTTCTTCATATGAGTGTAATTCCACACCAGTAAAATTGTATAGGTTAGTTAAATTCACGTTTGAGAAGTGCTTTGATACTGCAGCAATGAGTGCCACAGGGTGGGGAAAGATAAGAAAACGAATAGCTTACCTTCAGAGAGAATTTGAATAGTGTACAATAAATGAAGCCTAGAATCACTTGGACAGCACCTTTCCATATTTATTAAAATAAATTTATTTAAAAAGTTAACCCTACTTCTCTATGCCTGTGTACTAGAATATGAATCATCGGTTTAGTGCCTGAAAAAAATTTTGGGAAAAATACAGATTTAAATATGACACAATTAGGGCAGGGGATAAAGAACACATTGAAAGCTTACAGGTAAGAATTAATGGACAGGTTAATATAGGTGACATTATTGTATTCTCAAGGACCGCTTGGAACAAAATCCAGAAAGGGGCATAAGAGACAACAAGAAGGGCTTCTTCAAGCACATCAGGAACAAAAGGAAGACTAGGGAAAAAGCGGGCCTGCTCATAAATGAGGTGAGGGCTCTGGTGACAGAGGATACAGAGAATGCAGAGTTACTGAATGACTTATTTCCTTCAGTCTTTACTGTTAAGACAGTCCCTCAGGAATCCCAGACCTTAGAGGTAAGAGAGAAAGTCTGGAGGAAGGAAGACTCCCTTGGTCAAGGAGGATCAGGTTAGAGATCATTCAGGCAAGCTGGACACCCACGGGCCCCAATGGGATTTACCCATGAGTGCTGAGGGACCTGCCTGATGTTATTGGTAAGCCACTCTCCATCATCTTTGAAAGGAAGGACAACGACCCTGGAAGCTATAGGCCAGTCTGCCTCACCTCCGTTCCTGGAAAGGTGATGGAACAGCTTATCCTGGATGTCATTTCTAAGCACGTGGAGGGGAAAAAAGTTATCAGGAACGCTCAATATGTATTCACCAAGGTGGAAATAATATTTGACCAATCTGATAGCCTTCTACGATGGCATGACCTGGACATGGCTGGATTGTGCACTCCACAGAAAGTAGTCTTTGTCATTCATAGAACATCTTGTTTCAAGTCTATTTGCTGGAATGAGACTTGTGCTTGGAGACCCATATTAGGCGGCATCTGCGTGATTTGCAGTACCTTGAGGTGGTTACTTTCATTAATTGCTGTGGATGTTAATGGTCATTTAATTGTATGTTGTGTAATTCAGCAGCCACTGCTTTGTAAAGGTTAATGAAGCCTTTAGGCAATTATGATCTTTACAAAATTCCCTGACCTTTGTTTAATAGCTTGTTCCTCTAAAAATTTCTTTTCACAGTAAGTGTTTCATTGAGGGTGGGGAAAAAACCAACCTTGCCTTTCTAGCGATTGAGAGCAGAGATGAAGGCAGACAGCAGAAGAGAGGCTGAAGTGAAGTGCATCATTAATCACAGAGTGTCTTTGGTTAGAAGAGAGCTTCAAGATCATCTAGTCCAACCAACACTGCAAGCTCACCACTAAGTCATGTCCCTCAGCACCAGATCCACACACCATTTAAATATCTCCAGGGATGGTGACTCCACCAGTGCCCTGCGTAGACTATTGCAGTGTTTAATAACCCTTTCAGTGAAGAAATGTTTCCTAATGTCCAGTCTAAACCTCCCCTGGTGCAGCTTGCATCCATTACCTCTGGTCCTGTCACATGCTACCAGGAAGAAGAGGCTGTCCCCCTCCTCATTCCAACCCCCTCTCAGGTAGTTGTAGAGAGCAATAACGTCTCCCCTCAGCCTCCTCTTCTCCAGACTAAACAACCACAGCTCCCTCAGCCGCTCTTCACAGAACTTGTGCTCCAGGCCCTTCATGAGCCTCATTGCCCTTCTCTGGTCACGCTCCAGCACTTCTATGTCCTTCTTGTCGTGAGGGGCCCAGAACTGAATGCAATATTCAAGTTGCGACCCGTGCCAAGTACAGGGGGAAAGTGTTTCATTAGATATAAGCAGAAGCAGCATTCCCAGAAAATGTTCATAAAAATTGATAACAAGTACCTCTACATAACTGGTAAAATACAGCAATGCCATCTAACGGTACCTCTTACTATATCGTCCCATTCTGGACGATCCGTTCAGAAAGCAGCTTCCATAGGCAGCTGCTATGCTGGGAAGGGCTCAAAGGTAGCACACCAAGTCCTACTGTGCACTCATGGCACAGCCGGTTTACACAGGCACTCAGAATTTACCAGATAAATTATTACCTGGTATTATTAAACCAGAAAACATCTTCGTTCACGGTTTCTATATTCAGAGGATCCCTAGTCACACAGATGATGTTGCTTTTATATCTTTTTTCGTGTTCATAAATTGTGCTGATACATCTTACTCTTGTGATGCAAGCAAAATTTATAAATAATTATTAATTTTATTAATTGCTAAAACTCCCTGGTAAGGTACTTTTTATACTAATCACCTCAATAATTGAAAATCACAGTTTAGCAAGAATTTAAAATCAGGATATGAGTTTGCTTGTGTATTTCTCCATGCATAGGATCAATGCATCCAGAACAGGAGTGAATAAATACAGTGCTTGCCACAGTCCCTACTGGACTACACTGGTACCATCTGACAAATCTGTAAGGACTGAGTGAGCAAAACCTAGAAGGAGCACTTCTTACACAGAGACTAGTGCAGTCTTTCTTCACAGTTTGTGGACCTCAGCGTACATCAGCTATAACATGTTCGATCCACTAACAACTTACTCATTACACATAGCTTCTAAGCACAGAAGCTGCACACTGTTGGAGCACCATGTCTCTATGGCTACTAGATTCATTTACAGGACTAGTTGAGTATCTCCTTGTTCTTTGTCCTTCCCATCATAGCTGTGTCTTTCACTGAAGCAGTCAAGACCATACAGAAGACAGTGTCCACTCTGTAGGACCAGAGGGGTTTTTTTAAATACAATTGTGCTTTGTTGATGGTAATTATATTTCTTACTAATAATGCAGCAAGATTTTATGTCTATTATGACTTCTATAAAAGTGTCATTTTGAACATATTAAATCCCTTTGGAAAACAACAATAATAATATATTCATTTCAAACCACTAAATGGAAGCTGAATGACATACTGATAGCTGACCAGCAAGCTAATTTTTCTAGTCCTAAAAGGCAGGCTTGATGCTTGCATTTCTATTCTGTAACATGATCATAAAATGTATTTATTACCCAAACTGCCTGAACTACAGACTCCTGACTGCTGTTAGGGGTATTTATCATTATTTTCACAAAATACGCTACTAGTTAAAGGAGAGAGTGGTGACTATGGTTTGGCTGCTTAGCAGACACTGCTATAAATGGCTCTTCTTGGAAATGCTCTCATTAACGATTGCCATCTTTAACACACGCCAGACTGAATACTTTTCAGTTAAGGAAGTGTCTTTTTGTTGTCCTGTGTAATTCATCTGCTACCTCACTTGTGTTTTCCAGAAGAAGCAGTTCCATCAGTATGCCAAAACCCCAATTTCCTATAAAAGCACTTGAAGATCATTTCATTCCTGACAGCCTTTGGAGCAGTTGAAGCTGGAGGAGGAGGAAGACAGCCAGGCTAGACACAGGGCAAAAGGAAAACATGGTATGACAGGAGTTCCATCTGTTTTTTGTTGTTTTTTTTTAATTTACAGCTGCAAATAAGAAGTGGTATAAACTAGCCCACCCAGAAGTTCCCTCCACTTTTCTTGCCATGCTACTTGAGATAGCAGGCATTTCAAAATTGGTGATTCCGAGCCAGAAAGCAGGTGAATACACAGAACTCTCCATGAAAGAGGAAACCTGTCACACTGTGATGCTTGTATGGGCTGCACATCTCTAGCCACCCTGAAGAGCTGAATGCTCAATAGCTATATACCTTGGGAGTAGGTGACTCAGTTTTGACATCCTTACCTCTGTTTGAAAGGCAGAAAAACTGTTAGAAACAGTACTCTCTCAGCCAGTCAGATACTGTGAAAAGGATTACAGGTCCTAAAATCTTGGGTTCCCAGTAGGTCGCAGAGGTTTCTGGGGAGATAAGCGTGTGATCTGCAAGAAACAAGAGATTCTCAGTCTATGCTTTGTATCTTGAGCAAACATTTAAAAATAACATAACTTTTTTTATGATTAAAAAGACTGCTTGCAAATTTCTCACATTTCTCCAATAAACCCTACTCACATGGTGAAATACAATCTCTGAAGCTGAAAACATGTAGTTTAATTTGACTGCTCAGCCCTTTTGGTAAGGTGTTTTTTTTTTCAGGAAAGAAATAACCTTAGGTTGAAGAGACCATTGCTGACAGCTTATCTTGTTAACCAAACCTTTCTGAGCCAGTTATAAATATGGATGTTTGAAAACCTTAAAGCCTTCCACCTTTAAGGGTATTATTCTTGCCTGGTGCACTAATCCTCTGCCTCTGGAGAGCTAATCCAAATCTTGGCCTGGTCACATGCACATAACCCTTTTTCCCCCCCCTCAAGGAGCACAAGTTACATGAGTGGCAGCTTCTCTTTAATGGGGAGTGTGAAGTACAGAAGAAACTGGTTTCAGAGCACTGCAGTACGCTGAGTCATTGCAGTAAAGATAACCCAACGTCTCCTCCTGCTCCATCTTCTTTCCCCGACTTTTTGAAAACACAGCCCCTCCCATGCAGTTTTAAAATCACTGTCTCAAAAATTTCTTGCTCTATTCTGTGTTTCTCGTTTACCCACAAGAATGACGGATCAGTTGCAGCAGGCAGGATGGTGTAACTTCGTTTGTAATCTCACGATTGCCGAGAAGTTGCCGATGGTTGCTGAGCTCATCTTGCAGCAGTGCCCAGTGCCTCTGAAAGAGTTGAGAGTCCTCAGCTGAGGACTGTTCACCATTTAGTATTGTATTGATTTGATATTCAGTGGAGAAATATCAGAAATCTGTTAACATTCAATCAATTTGCCACTCAACTTTTGATTAAAACTCAATTCTACTACAAAAAACAAAAACCACTTTCAGAATGGCTAGAAAATTGTAGCTTTTATAGCTTGCTACTCCCCAGAATTTTCTTGTAGTTGCCTTAACATGTTCTCTTACACCGATTTCTTTTAATAATTAAATATAACTGATATTTTCTTCAGAGCAGGAGTTATTTTTCTTCTCTCTGTGAGAAGTTTAATAAAAAAAATATAAACTTTTTACAAAGAAACTGATAAGGTTAAGACAAAAAGAATGCTTTCAGGCATGCAAGCTGGTGGCAGCAACATTTTTATTGCATGTGCTTTTATAGAGAAAATCTAAAACTTCAGTAGAGCCTCTGGAAAATACTATAAAAATTGATAGGAATATAAACTGTGGTTAATTCCAATAACATTTCTCATATCTAGACTGCCACTCAAGAATCTCCTTAGAATATAGATCCTTTTTAAGGAAAAGAAACCTGCTCCACATAGATTACCACTTCATAACTAGAAATGGTCTGCAAGATGGTATCTTATAACCATATTTAGTACAAAAATAACATTTTTCATCCTCTAACTGAGCAGAAACTTCCAGACAAAGCAGCGGAAGGGAAGCATAGCCACAGGAGTGAGAGGTCAAAAAGAATATTGCATAGCTATTAGCCAAATAGGAAGATTCAAGTTGGTTGTTTTTGCAGTACAGTGCTAAAAAATGCCATTGCTACTATACTTCCAAACGTCCACATCAAAACCAGACCAATCAACCAACAGATAAATTGTCCTAAACGTATGTCTTTTCTGTCTGACTGTCTTCTTTGTCTTTCACTACTTCACTTGTTTCAAAGCCCCGTGGATTTTGGTTTGTTTGACCCAGTCAGGGCGAGCAAATGGAAGCATCAAAGATCTTTGCTCATCTGAGAAAGCAAGAGGAAGAAAACACAATGCCGGATAGATAATAGCCTCTAAAAAAAGGAAGTTTGATAAAACTACATGGAGTGAGAAGATAAAGGCTGCCTTGTTGTGGCAAAACTTAAAGATCACCACTTGCCATGGCTAACACTGTCATCTTAATCCATCACTATGAACTACCACACTGGATTAATCATCACTAGACAAATGATAAATATCCCTTCGTAACAATCACTGTGGATTTGTTAAAAAAAACAACAAATGCTTGAATAGGCATAGAGGAGACCTGCCGAGGTTGTGGTTACATCTCACCCTGTTCAGAGGAGAAGACCTGTGGTAGCCCTCTACTATTTTTGATCAATACCTTTCTTCTGTTCACCAGTTAATCCCAGGTAATACCAGACAGAACTTTAATCTTCGGGTTTTTCTTTCCTTCCATTTACACAGGACATTGGCTTGTTTGCATGAAATGATGTGGCCAAAGGACAAGTTACTGATGGCTTCTTTGCCCCTTTACCTTGAGATAAAACACATTAAAACAATTAAAAATTACAGACCCAGAGAATTCCTAGAATAAGTCTAATACTTTTACAACTACTCTGCGCAGTTTCTCAAGAGACAGGGTTTTTAAGGATATGGCACTGTCGAATATGTTCAGGTTTATGAAACTGTCAAATGGTCTTTTTTTCCCCTTATGTAGAGTTTGTGATACAAGGAGCTCTGAGATGGTAGCAACTGAGTTATTCCTTGCTTTTCTGCTGTCCCCATTATTTATTAATTTTTCAGTCACCTTCCAGCATCCGAGTCCTCTTACCAATGCTATATTGAAGTCTGCTTCCAGAAAATCAGTTCCACAGGGAATTTCAGTAAGAGATCTTCTAATGCATGCTTTCTGTGGTCATTTATTCTCCAAGATTGATCAGATTTTGGATCAATTCCTAGGGCATGACAAATGCTTTCTAGATGTGCAGTAACTTGACCTTCAAAAGATTGTTTTCTTCCATCGTTTGTAGCATTACGTGTATGCCAACAGAGCCATGTGTTTTGTTTTTCCCAGATGCCCAAAATGCGCATCGCGCTTTGTGTGCTTTGCGGAAAAAAAGGATGAGAAACAAAAAGCAATGGCCACGCTTGAATGAGGACGCTGAAGTTCACTGAAGTCAAACACCTTAATCTTGGTATGATGCATATCACACCCAGATTGATTAATGGATTGAGATCACACTAGAAATATTTGCTAAAGATAACAAATCAGATTTCTAGAGTCCTAATGTGTTACTTACTACAAGCCTTCTTTCAGCACTCACGTTAAGACCGATCACTCCAATTTGGCTTCCTAATTTGTACAAATTAGCATGTGACTGTCTCAACAAGCAGGGCACCTGCCCAGGAACAGTTACGAGAAAACAGTTACACGAGGCACGAAAAGTAGCCAACGTAACAAGATCTGAATATAACAAGATCTGAATACGCTGTGGAATTGCTGTAGAATTTGGGAGCACAGTTATAAAACACTTGGGATTTTTTTCTTCATCGTTACGATAAAAAATTGTCTCTCTAATCACGGTAAGCAGAACAGAAATTTTAATATCGTTTACATCCTGTTTTCTCCTGCGAAATAGTACGTAAGCAGTAACAACATACAACTTTAGCTATGCTATAGTCAATCGCAGGATTGGGGTGGGGGTAGGGAAGAAAAATTTTAAAAAAATCAGTCAACGCTGAAACAATTCAAAAATACTGAAAAGGTAAGTAGTACATACTTATTTTTGTCTTAGAACGACACTATAGATGAAAATTATTACAATTTTAACTGCAATAATGCCAAGAACAGGAGTAACACCCACAGAGATAAGTGTCTTCAGCAATCTCTCCCAATTACAGACCAGCTGTTCTGTTCAACACATCTCCACAGAAGATTAAAACCACAGGCTGGACGGGAGAAGTAAGAAATCAGACTAAGTGTCTAAAGTGCATCACTAACCAGTTGCACCTGCCTGACTTTTGAAACAGCCTTTGAAATGCTTCTTGGAAAATTCAATAGCACGGATGAATGGTTTTTTTTTAATGCTTTGTTTCAAAGTGGTATGTATGAGCCTTTAGATTTGGGAGGTTTGACATTTTAGTTTGTTTAGAAATAAATATCAGAAAAATAATTAAAGAAGTTGAAACTGAACACAGCCATAGAATAAGTCCTGGGCAAAGAAACACTTGTCTTAACACCATGTAATTTGCTCACCAAGATACACACCATCTACTGCAGTAAGCACAGCTTTTAAGAACTGCCATGACGACAGTCGTACTTAAAAGTACCAAATTCTTCATCTGAAGGACACAACATATCTTCATTCAAGATATTACTCCATTTATACCTTTTTACAATTGGTTATGGCTATGGAATAGTCCAAACCCATAAGACAAGAGTATAGACCAGCCAGCCAGACACAGACTTCCTATTTCCTAAATGATGAGACATCCTCCCAGACATCTTAGTGGTTCCAATACCAATTAACGGTGGCACATACAGAATCTCCTTTGCTGGGCTAAAGTTGACTGGTTTGTTCAAATACCTCCCCCTCCCACCCCCAGCTCCTTACCATTTGCCCCAACATGTGCCTCCCCTGTAATCCAAGGGTGGGAAGGAGGATAGGAAACCCTTTTAAAAAAGAAATCCATTGACAAGGTAAGGAACACTATGATCACAAACAACATCCTCACTGTAAATTAATCCCACTTTCACAGCCTCTCATGGGAACATTAGTAAAGTGACTTAAGAAAAGTGTCACAATATGCCTATTAATTTCAATCTAAGCAGCTGTGATACATTTAGAAATAACTCCAGCATCTGAGACGGTAATATCATTCACTAGCACTTATCTGGTATGTGTTCGTATGCTTCAAGAATCTCATTTCACTTTAGTCCTCACTAAACTGAAGGCATTTTAGGTAGACGTTATTTAATCGATACATTAATAATACACACCATTTTTCTACAGAAAATAAATTCTTTTTTGTGACCACAGAATCTGTCTTCATTCCCATTCTCAGAGTCCCACCCAATCCCGCTGGAGAAAATTTGTATGGGATTAGGGAACTGTGTGGAGATTTCACTCTGGCTCCCACTATGGGAATGGCAGCAGTAAATTCCCAGCCATAAGGCACTTTCCTACCATTAGCTATCGATGCTGTCCAGTTCGTCCTGTGTTTCTCATAACACAACTATTGAGTGCATCAAGGAATTTCTTGGGTTGGGAAAGATCAGCAGAGCACATATCCCCAAAACGCAAGCTGTATTCTCTGCTATTTGAAAGTCACAAAAGCAACTGTGACAATTTAAATCAGCTGAGTAAGTTCTAACTACAGGGTTGTTTTTTTACTACGTGGACAGATAAATATTCCAGCCATGGCAAATGCTCCATTTCCAAAAGTGATGAACAACATAGTGTAACTAATTCCTCAAAACACTGAACAAGAGAGTGCTATGAATACAATAAATCAAACACAAACTAGTGACATTTTAGGACAGCATTCACAGCTCCTAGTTTCATTGTGTTGAATCTGCAAAGGTGAAGCACAGTAAATAAGCTGAAAATGAAGTACTCCTCCAGCTCCCTTCCAGGACAATATGGCCTGCCTGAATCTCTCACCATGCTAGATTTCCACCACGGATCAGTACTTTGTCATTTTGCCACCATTTGAAACATTGTCTTTTTAAATTATATGATAGTCACAAAGAAAGTACCTGATGTGTCCAAATGATGAACCACCAGCTCCTGCCAAAACCAATAAAGCGGCAACACTTATTTTCTACTGGGTAAACCACTCCATATCTGTATTACAGAAGACTTCTTTCATAGCTGAAAAATGGCATGTTAGCAGCCCAGGAACATATGCAATCTTGAAATCCTCCTTTTCCCTTCCCCTTTCTATGCTCTCCCTCAATGCAACTAGGTTTAAAAATCTGATGGGGGAAATTTTAATCTCTCTTTCCAGCATTCCTTCCGAGCTACTCATGACTATTTAGCACATATTTCAAAGAATTGTGTGGTGCACCATCTGCAAAACCGGTACAGATTATACAGACTGTGGAAACGAACAGGTGTTTGTCTCATCATCCCACTAGCATTTGAGAAAGAACTGGAACAACAGCAGCCCATCATCTGTGGGAACAAATACACCTCATTGCAAATGGACTTGGCACCAGCAATGCTTTAAAGCTAAGAATGAGGAACGTTTGCTCTAAGCCTGGGAAAAGAGCATGATTTTATCCCAGAGCATAAGATCCAAAAATCATACTATTGGGCCAGATTGAAAAAATAAAAACAAGCAAAAGAACAGATTGTTCAAGTGTTCATTAGCATAAGTGCAAATTGAAATGAAACTTGAAAAGCTGGTAGCACCAAGGGATTTAACAGGATTTTGTTTCATCCAGGTGTCTTTTTTTTGTTGTTGTCTATACATGCAACATCTCCCTGAGTTCTCTCAATTGCTTTTTAAAAATGTTGGTAAAAGGCTTCTGGTTTATTACCATGCATTTATATATCATCCTACAGTAGACAACTAGAGATCCCTTACACACATTGCAGCAGTTTGTTTATGCCAAACTCCTCTGCAACCTGTGCTGCTGCAGGTGAATCCAGTGGATCCAGCCACTGAGAAGGCAGGATGCTCTGATCACGTGCCGGGATCCCTGCCAAAGGACAGGATGCCTGGAAAACAAGAGCTGAGCTTTGTGACTGGTTATTCCTACACCATGTTGTTGCTCCTGGCACTTCACGCACAGGTCAGATCTGCCTTCCCTGGGCATCACTGCCATGAGCTCCCTTTTGTCCTAGAGGATGCAAGTTGATTTAAGAGTAAATGATTTTGTAAATGGTCCCTTCCAGCTAGAACTGTTGAGCATATATTTCTCTTCTGTGTAAACCTCAGTGTAGTTTAAGTACAAGAAAATCACTTCAGCCAAAAAAAAAAAATCTAAATTTATCATTTTTTAAAAAAAAAAAACAACATCAAATTTTTTGTCCTGTGAGGTCTGTGATAAAAATTTTGGGCAGCAGGTTCTATAGAAGACTCAAGGATATCTAGTTTGAAAGCATATGCCCAACTTAAAATTCCTTCTAGTGATTGATAGTTAGCTCCTTAAATAATAGAAGATTTTTTTCTTTTCTTTTCTCTTTTGTGAATAGGAACATCATGCTAGGTTTTGAAAGATGAACATAGCATTTCACCATTTACCAGACTAACAAGGTGACAGGCTATACTGCAGTTCACCAACTGGGAAGCTTTTCTTTCTCAAAGTTCTTCAGCCTCTAGTCTGCAGACTAGTGCAAAACCAGATGAAACCAGTTTTAAAAGTCATGGCAGCATAAAGAAGCTAAATAAATTGAGTTCTGCACCATAATGTCTAGACCAGCTACAAACAACATTGGTCTTATCCAGCAGGTTACAGTACATCCTTTTAGACAATACAACTATACAGAAGGTTCCAGACTGAATTCCAGTTTTCGGCTATCAAGCAAAGCTGTGCTCTGATTTCAAGATGACACGAAGCCACCAAGGAGACTGTCAAGAAAAACATTTTAAATTTCTGAACAGCACCGATGATTCTAAGCCAGTATTTTGCTTTCACAACCACTGCGAGGTAGTAATAGTAGAATTTCTAATTTCGCATGTTGCAAAACAAAGAAAATCTTCTTGACATCTGTTGTTTCTTTAATTCAATTTGCAAAAGTAGTTCCTTTAAAAGATATTAAATCAGTACACTTGTTTTACTTAACATTACTATCATCATGGCTTTCACTACAGCTAACAAGAGGTCTTCTGGAGATTTAGGAAGCCTTTCAACATTAGCGGTTAAGTGACATGCATTAAAAAAAAGATGGTTTAACATGTATATCAGTGGTGAAACAGCCATCCTGAAGATGCAACACCCCCACACACCCCCTCAAAAAAATTCCAGACAAAACAACTTACTGGACTTCAGTAAGGAACTAGGGAATCTTTGCCCCCTTCAATCCTGGTTTAGAGGTGGTTTACCTACCTTCTGCATTATCTGGAAATTTTAAGTTGCCTTCAGGAGGGAGGGAGAAAGATGTTTGGGATATACTAACAAATACAGTATTCTCTAGTACACTTATGCTCCCTTCTTTAAAATATGGGCAATTATTATGGCATTTCAGGAAAGATAATGGCTTTCAGGACTTCATTAGAGCATGTTCAAGTAGTGATTTTCCAATTTAGAATGATTTTTTTTTGTATTACATATTAAACCAATTCTTAAGCTAACTAAAAGCATGTTTTCCTGATATGTGTATTACTTCCTTACTAAGGAAACATGCAATAAGATAATCCAAATAAAAAAATCTCGAACACCAGGAGTAAGTATTTCCAGCTGAAACAACAGAAAAAATAAAAAATTCAAATCACAAAACCAACCAAACAAAAACAAACAAGGAAAAAGCCTCCAGAAAAAAAAAGCCCAACCAAACAAATATAGAAACTGACTCTTCACTATTTTGGTTACTGAATATATCTGAATGAGTCCACAAGATCCTAAATCATTACGCGCCTTTGATGCAGCCCCCAAAACACTTTCTGCAGTACATTAACAATGCAAAAAAAAAGAATAATTTAAGCATCCTTAAAGCTTATCCTTAGAGAAATTTTTCCACCTGCTCATTTGGAAAGTCTGCATGCTCTGACACTTCTCAAAACAGTTAGTGGAAGGGTTATTGATTCAGTGCTATCACTTATTTTTGTTTGCATAACCAGGGGATAAGATATGTGAAAAGTAGTGACTTCCACAAACCTGCTTGGGTGGAAGGTTCTATGAAACCTTAGCTTCTTCATAGGAAAGATGCTGAAATTAATACAATTACTTATTTGACTCGAGTCCAAGCATAGTCAAAGGGTACACAAAAATTGTAGTTGCAAATACATTTCTAAACAATCCTTTTTACAGTGCCATATTTATCAAAGAACTTAAAGTTCCTTCTAGGAAGGTACCCAGGAAAACTCATGATCTATGCCCCTGGTGGTGAAGTGTTAATGCTGTGTTAGTGGGGAAAGTGAGGTACAGAAAATTTTGTAAATTTAAGTTAACTACAATGGCTTGCTATCTCTTTAGAAGGAGGCAGAGCATAAAATGTAAATTGGAGAAACAGGGAACTTCTTTTGATGGGGTATTTATGGCACTATAGAACTGTTGATAGTTTGTCTTAGGGGAAGCACCTGCACGATATAAAGAAATCTGGCTATTAAATTGGCAAAAAATAATTTAGCATCTCTCCCCCATCCTGGCCAAACAGTCATGAAGATGAGTCACCCATCCACCCTTCTCTCCTGTTTGAGATTTTGGAAGATGTTTTGATTGAGAGACATGGTATATAAACTTTAAGTAAATTTTTCAAAACTTATGTAAAATGTTTGAAAAACATATAAATATGATACTGATCATCTTCAGCACAGAAGCACCTGCAGCATTACAAAGTTAAGGTTCACTTGAATTCACTGTGGTTTTAGTGTTTTATCTACCTTTCTTACTTATCGTCTTCACCTTAGTTCATGTACCATAGACCTGCATTGTGAAACACTGGATCTTCTGAAACACCAGTTTGAAACACACCAGACAATTTGTGCAAATTACTTTTGAGAAAAGTCAAAAAAAAAAAAAAAAAAGATGAGCATAGTGAAATCTAAGTTTCAAATTCTAATTCAAGTCAAGCTTGCCAACTAGACCACTGACATTTTCCAATCCAGCAAGGTACTCCTGCTTTTACAGAAATATAGGATTGATTTAAAACTCCGCTGACTGAGCTAGTATTTGCCACTTGCTCAAATCCACTCTAGAGATACGACTGGTGTGTTAGATTTAGCACCTTCAGATAAAAATGGAGAATAAATGATTTTATTGTTGGTACAACCATCATACCACCGTTTTTATGACAACCTTACATACTTAGCTGAGAAGAATTGACAGAGGAGAGTAACTGAATTAGTGCTTATGACCGAGTAGACTTGCCTTTAAAGTTAATATATCTCAACCAAGATAAATAAAATTAATCTAAACTGGAAGGGTTCGCAGTCTTTGTATTTGAAATGTCTTTGGAACCAGAATATCACAGATATTAAAAACCTAAAAGTACAAAGATTTAAAAAGCTTCAGAAGTAACTAGGGCCATCAGTTCAAAGTAATTTGGATTGGAGAGTCACTGCTGGAGGGTCAGCACAGTAGTTTAAAGTGTCCTTCCTACCCCCTTTTAAAACTGCAGGGCAAGTCCCTTCTTGTAAATTGTCACTAGGTTGTTTACCGGCCATTAACTTAAAAGCGGCTGTAATTTCTCAGCATGTAATTAGCATTGGTGACTAAACCTGACCAGGCATCATCCTGTCAGGCAGCTCAGATTACGGATGCCAGGCACCTCTCGCTGTCTCCCAGTCATGACAATTCATTAGTTCTGCTGTTGGAGAGCAGCTGTACAATTTGAGATGTAATTTATTCAGATTCCCTCAAAATTATTGCTGAAACGTGGGAATATAGGCAAGTTGATGAAGCTACTGTCAGATAACATAGGTTAGATGTGTGGTCAGAAGCGACAGGAGATTATGCTTCATGAGAATATTACCCTTTTTAAAGCAAAAGATTAAGTTAGACGATGCAAAGGACAAAATGTTTTAACATGTCAGTCATGTCTTATACTGTTATCCATAAAACACACCTACAAAAGAACCTGTGAAGATCATTAAAATTTTATCTTTCCATCACAGTTCAACGTATTTTTTTTTTAAATCATCTAATTTAGTCAAAAAAAGCTGCTCAAAGGATAAGAAAATATAAAATGCTCTGCTTGATTAGCAAATAGGGTAGGGCAAGTAAAATTCTAACAGACTTAAAACACCAAGCTATAACTGAATTTAGGGATTTAACTCATGCTGCAAATACGTATCTTCTGAACAGACCCAGAACAAATTCACAATGCTTAGAAAATTCAGCAACATAACTTGTTTCTGTTTAACCCCAGTGTCACCACTCACTGCTGTACCTGGCAAAGTAAAGCCAACACAGACTGGGAAGGGTCTTACAAGTTCACTTCCCTGAGTTTGTGTACTTATTTCACATTTATATACCAGAAGACTAAGCACACTGAGCTGGACTCTAAGTTTTTAATGCCAATAAACTGTGTGTCTCCATTTTGTTTCACCAGAATAATGTCTCTTTTTTTCCTTTCATGGCATATACATTCAGACTTGCTTCTGGCCCCAGTACTGACAGTAACTGAGGATGCTCAATTGTTTAAGATGACAGCTTTTCCTATGGATTTGACTTAGACTTTGGTCCAGCTTTAGCATTTACATACATATACACATTGAGTACACTGATATTTTTCCAGCAATGAAGTGTCATAAACACTGACAACCTCTTCATGGTCTTAAATCCAATATCCTGTGGCCTCACTGACTTCTGGGTTTTAATTTGCTGTCCCAGTGCACAGTAATTTGTTACCCATGTCATAGTTTTAAGCACATCAAGATGAAATTTTGGCAGGTTGTCATGTTTGTTAAGAACAGGTACTCTGATTTCTTTTTGCAGCTGTGGGGTTGGTTTTTTTTCCTACCTACTCTTTGAAATTGAACACTATGTGTGAATGTATGATCTCTGACCATCTGAATATGCAGATGCACAGACATTAATTTTAATCAGGAAAAGCCAAGATGAAATCCCCATAAAAGAGGAGTTGTTAGGCATGACGTTTCACTTATGGATATGGCTGAGAAGATTAACGTCTGAGCCAGCAGCCTGTCCGTTACTACCTTCAGCTGCTGGGGAATGAAACATCATATACGACAATTCATTCCTCACTGCTCAGGAGAAATTCTTACTGCCATTTCATTTGATCTCCCTTGATTTATCTACACAATACTAAAATGAAACCATGAAATCCACATCATTTTGAAGAAGAAACTCTATGCGATCCCTCTTCAGAGCACATGTGTACACGTGCATTTGATATTTTCTTTTGATTAATATTTTAAATGTCCTTAATGTGCAACTTACATGAAGGAAGGTTAGCTCCTTAGGACTCTGCTTATTGAAAAACTTCAAAGCAAGTGAACGTACCTATAACTTGGATTCAACTAAAAGACCGAACTAATTACTTCCCTGTCAGTACTTTATATGGCAAGAGGTGTTTTAATCATTTGTTCACAAGCGACAGATCACATTTACTAATGGAACTTTCCCTTCATCATACAGCAAGCTAACTTTGGCCGGATACACCGCGATTACTGATAGAAACAACAAGCTGGTACTTATCATTAGCTCACCTGGCCTAGTAACAAGATGAGAAGGGAGAAACAAATACTAACAGAGTTGGAATAAAGTGAAGATAAATTAATTGAAAGTACTGAAAGGATAGCTTTGATCATACACTTTTACAAATAAGGCAGAATTTATACATGATCTAGAAAGAGTATAAAATAACATAGTAATGGCTTTGACTGGAATCGACCATGGTTGAAGTGCCTCTTCTTACAGCAGCCCTCCTCTTTTGAAATCTATTCTGTAAATTGCGTAAGGATGGGTGTAACCAGAGAGCCTGTCTCCTAATGCAGTGATATTATCCCCCTTCTACCTTGTCTCCAAACAGCTGCACAGATCCATATTTAATCAAAGTGGATCTCAAAAGGGGGATGTTTGGGCTTTTTTAAAAGTTAACATCGGAAAAGGCATTAATGCAGTGCTAAGCTATATGCTTCGAAAAGCAGAGTGCATTCATTCAATAACCCAGGTATTGCTGTAGTGTCAAAAGGAAATGTATTAACAGCAGACTCTTTTTTTCCAATTATCAGGATATGGCCTTATACAGGGATCGACCAGGTACATTTGAGAAAGCCCATGCCAGCCTTCAACGAACACTGAGCCATCATTGTTTGTCTGCAATTTTGGATGGAAAGATTACCCATGTGCTAGAGAAAGCTTTCATGATTCCAAAGTCAAACCTGGTGGATTGGATAGAGAACAACTCTATTGCTACCCCCACCTCCAGGCATCTAAAAATTGGGCAACGAAAGAGAAAGGAAATATGGGAAAAAGTAAAAGCAGATTTGTTTCCAGACATAAACACCAGAATGATTATTCTATAACTGAGTTAGGAACCGATCCAAAGTGTCTTGGGTACCTTTTATTCTCAAGCCTCTTTATCCACACCGTTAAATTAATTTCTTGCTATTAATGTGATATGAAAACATATACTTTTTAGAGAAAAAGAATTATATATGAACTACAACACATACAAATGAAGAAAAATCCATTTTATTTTAATGCTTGTTTAAATAGAGGGATATCCTTCCATTTTACCTTAGATGAATATTTAAATGATCAAAGAAAAAAAAAATGCATTGTCTAAGTTACCTAGCACTTGGGGTGTCCCTAAAATAAGTATTTATTTGCACAACAGATTAGAAGTAAAATAAAGCCTAAGTAGGTTTATTTAGGATAAAATTAAAATATGAGCATAAAGTAAAATTATGACGACACCCATGCCATGCAAAAGAGAAACATAAAGTTATCTCTTTCTCCGCGAATGCTAATAGATTCATCCAATAGTTATGATGCTGTATTATATTTATAACAAAATCTTTCTGTAAATGCAAATATCAAGAGTATTTTCTACACTCAGTAGCTAAGGAATATCTTACATGTCCCAGGTGATCCACAGGAACAGTAATTCTGCACTAGCACAAAGTGTTATCCCAGTAATCTGAGCTTCTCCCAGGTTTCACATATGCATCCTATACATAATAAGACTGGCAGGAAAAAACAAAACAAAACACCAACAACTGGAATTGTCTTTGGTAAGAAAAGGAAAACTCAAAGCCAGTTTTTGCACTAGGAGTATTTGTCATCTCTTTGGATTTCATGTTCAGTGCATCTGGAAAACTCAGGGTAAAGTGTCTGACTGGCATCTCGTTTGTTTCACCGTAAAACCCTCATGATTTCTTTGCAATGACTATCATGCTGAACAGATAATGAGGTGGTCATTCTGAAATGTTGCGTGTGTAAGAGCAACATATTAAACATCTCCCTGGAGAATTAAAGGGAGAAAAAAATGATAATACTAAGGAAAAGCTATTAACATAGAGAAATCATAATGCTTTAAAGAAACATAGTTTTTAATGTTGTTTATAAATTGATGCACCGCTTGAATTCAGAGATCAAGGAATCTCTGTTTCCCATCTCATGTCTGCACATAAGAATGAGCGTTTTCAGGTGTGGGGGGACCATGCTAGGACTGTGCTGGAGGCCTTCTGATCACATCCATCACCAAGCCTGTCCACCAGTAAGTTTTTTATTATTCAATTAATGTAACAAAAGCATGTGATGCAGTGATTCTCTATCTGATTTAGTATATAGGGAACATTTATTAATTTGAACTGGATATGGTACAGAGACCAACACATTTACAAAAAGTCAGATTATCAACAACATCTGCTATTAGTTATCAGAATACTTTTTTCCTTTTAAAGAAATATCTGAAAATTAAAGGCAAAAAGTCAGCTAAGTAGGGTAAAGAAAAGTGTTCTATTTTAATGATTCTTTGTGTTAGAGCTGTCGTTGAAGGTTCCTTCTGGTCCTTTTACCCCTGCAGCTGTATTTCCAGCTTTTTGCTACTCCTACCTAAAGGTCAAGCCTAAAAGAGAGCATATACAAGTCTCTAGACACACAAGCTAGTGAAGAAGCTCTGCTTCTGCTAGCGAAGAAGCCCTGCAAGAGGGGTCACTGTAAAAGACAGGCCTTTGCAGGATTGGGCACTTAGTGCAATTCCTCTCCTTCCCCACTGCCCCAAATAACGTTTTCTAAAGCACAGTTATCTATCATTTCCCAATTAATGCATATGTTAATACCATGATTACTGCAAAGAAACCACCACCATCCTGCCAAACATTTCAAACATAGCTAGGCAGATAAGCATATGGAGGAAAGTAAGAAAAAAAAAAAAAAGGCAAAAGAAGGAAAAATAGGCATAGTACTTTTTGGCCAGGAGAGCTGTTTATGTAGCCCTGGAATTGAGACTTCACAGGGGAACTGCTGTCTCAAGGCTCAAATCTCCTGGCAGACAGCCAGCCAGGATGCTAGAAAGGAGACTCTTATTTGAAGACGTGGCATCAAGACACACTTACCAAAACCAAATCCACAACTCTTTTAGAATTTATTTGGGCACCCACTTCCCAGTTGTGCAGGACAATAGGCTTGCAACAGGGAGACTGTTTGCACCAATCTGCAGACGAGTCCTCCCCTTCCCCTAAGCCTGTGATTAGTCACCATTTACTTCTAACATTCCTTCAGGGGAAGACATCTTCAAGTTTTATCACTGAGCCAAGCTAAGATGCTTTTCAATTTACTTAATTACAAACATTACTATTTCTACAGTTTCTTTCATCTAAGAATTACAAAGACCTTCAATAAACAAGCCCATTAAAAAAAAGCGCGGGGGAAATTTGTGTGTTGAAGGTTTTTGGTAATCAAGTATCAGGTCACATAAGACGCAGGTGTCATTCCTGATGTAAACTGTCCGAGTAGTAGTAGTAAAATGATCTGTGTCCTTTGTGCTTCAGTTCTCTGTTCATTAAGCTGAGATAGTAGCACTTCCTTTCTCTGACCTCTTGCACATTTCTTCTGAAATCTACTTTAAGTTTTACTGGACATGTACTCTCTCTTACCATGTGTAAATTAAGTATCTATTAAAATAGAACCTTGATTTCAGTTGAGACCTTAAACAACAGCTACAGAAGAAATAAAACATACAGATATTTCAGGTGGAATAAATGTGTAATTTCTTTTCTTTTAAAATACAAAAATACTTCAGCTGAGAAGTCTTAAAATGAATGACAGTATAAATCAGATACTTTAATTCTGAGCTGTGTAATACCACATCATCTTGCAGGCATCCAGCATTAAATGTGGAAATCTCCCACAGAATATGAGATACTACTTCTAGCAACCAAAGTAGCATTATCTCATGCATTCTTTCTAAGCCCTTAAAAATTTTATAGACTATGCAAGTTATTTTTAAGACAATCTTGAAGAAAGAGACTTGATATATGAACAGCTCCAATCCTCTAAAACAAAGCCTGTAGACAACAAATATTTAACATGTCACCTACTATATCAAGATTGATTTGCTATTTAAAAAAATATTACAAAATGAAGAAGTCACAGGCAGAAGCATCCTCTACTTGAATTCAGAGACATAAAAAAAAAAACAGTAAATCAAAGGGCATATTAGAAATGAAAGCAAAGACTCTGACTGTGCTTAGAAATCCACAGCATCACTTCAGAGAAAAAAAAAATTATTTTCAAGAATAGACTGTTGGAGCTAATTTCCTGATGCCTTCCCTCTCTGACTGTTTGAATGCAAGTGTTAAATGCTACTGTTTCCTAGGATCCTTTGAAGCATTCTCTTAACAGATTTTGACCAATGTTTAATAAAAATCAAGGAATGAGCAAGGGTGATAGTAAACCCTAGATTATCCTGTTGTCTTTAAGTGTTTAGTTTCACTGTATTTCAGACCTAGTGTTATACAGAAAGCCATTGGAGAGCTACACACCTCCAATTGTGAACTCTGATAGAATAAATGTTCTTTAGCATTGCCTTATACTAGTGAAGAAACAAAGAGTCTCAATAAAAGTGATGTGGTTCTAACTTGACCAGTAAGCAGCGCTGGAGAAGGCACTATTCCTGAAAGTGGTACTTCCCTGCCTTACACTGCTCTGCTAAATAAGGAAACCCAATAGTTTTCCCCTCTTCTCCTCATAAAATAGGCTAATTTTCTTTTCCTTGTTTTTGCCTTTGTCTGGATTCAGTCTCTTCAGATATGAAAGACTTTTCAGATGCCTCCATGGCATTCAGCAGCATTCCAGTAGTACAGTACAAAACCAGCTGCAGTAAAGTGATTTTAATATTATCTGATTTTTATTTTTTAATTAAAAATATGTTCTGTGATTGTTTTTCTTAAGGATAAAAAGAGATGAAGAAAGGGGATGGATAGGAGTTAATACTTTTGCCTCTTGTTTTCTTTGAAAAAATTAACTTTTTTTTTATAGATCTACTTCAAACCAAAACTTGTGTGCAATCGCCTTTAGTTTATAAATACGTTAGAAAGGCTTACTAAAAAGTCTTTAATATTCTAGTATAATAAAGCTTATTAATGTAATCGCAGTGAGTCTAATCTAGCTTTATACAGCTGCTTAATGTCTTCAACACAGATCTCCAAGAAGCTGAAAACACTACTGAAATTTACAAATTGAAAGGAATCGCAAATAATCAAACCAAAAATATTTAGTACTGGTTATATTCTTTTCTATATTTTCAAGTCCATAGAAGATTGTTTTCTGGAAAAAGCAAACTAATGATATGCGGATGAAAACACATTATTCAAAGGCAAGATGCTTGTGAAATAGTATTTCTGTTTACATCTATACTTTGCTGTTATTTAGTTACAAAAATAATTGTAATCTATATTATCTCAAGGTCCCTTCTATAGTCAGGCAAAATACAAAGATCATACAAAAATTAGAAACAACTACAACCACTCTCTTGCCACCAAAGCAAAAGTCATGAAAGCATTCACTAGCTCTACATATCCCTTCCTGTCAGACTAAAACCACTGTGTCTAATGAGCTTCTAGGAGCTAAAACCAAAAAAGCCCACCAGGTAAATTGTGAATCATTCATATGTTCTATCAAGGTGAATGTCCTCCTACCAAAATAAAAAAGTAGACAGCAAATATCTGGAGTAAACAGCTTGGTTTGGTTTACTGTGGCTGCCTCCCCTCCCCTCCACAAAAAAATTAATCAAATCGCACAAATAGAGGCAGAAGTCTCACTCAAAAGATGTTGAAGAACTTTAGCATTTAGGTACAAACCCCTACAAGTACCAGGAAAAGTAAAAACCAGAAGAGTTAAACTAGGAAATTAAGCTCATCGGGGTAAAGAATCCCAGCTAGTACATTGGCAATGCTATGAGCAGAGGATGTCTACAGAAAACAGTATTTTGGCAGAATAAAGATCTTTTGGAAGTGTACAAGAAAGAACCTAAGGCTGAGAACTGACAGCTAATTAGATACAAACTCATAAATTGATATGACAGCAAAGAACGTTATCGTGATTTTACACCCTATTAATAAAGATTTCATTCTGTGGACAACACAACTAATTGAATGTCTTCATTGACAGCTGTTGAGCCCAGATTTACCATATTGCACAAACCTGATGCAACCCAGACAGATACAGACAAAATGGAAGAAGTTCTGGTCAGAAAAAAAGAAAGTGTTGTCAACTACATGTGAAGAAGTATTTCAGTAAGGTTAATTAGGGGGTTGGACAAAATGACCTCCTGATGTCCTTTCAGCCTCAACCATTCTGTTATTCTACAATTCTGCAGCTCTGGAGATGGTTCAGAGAGACAAATAATCAATTTAAAGATCTGTTTTTCTTGCTAGAATATAAGAAAAATTCAGAAAGCCCACAGTTGAGAATCACAAAGAATTTTTGTAGCAAGCTTAATAATTACTTTGCCTTCTTTCCATATCCTCTCCTTGTCTCTCTACATCAGATGAGGAAAGGAATTAATCTGTTCAGGCATCATCACACTAAAGGAGATGAAATGAAACCCACTTTATTTCTAGTTTGCCTAGGAAGAGAATATCACCGTTCCCTTGCATTATGAGGAAAAGACAGACAAAGCAGAAGATGACTTCATTAACTATTTTGCTAGTTCATATACTGACTAAATATTTATCCTTAGAGGATATTGCTGAATGGGTTATTTTGGAACTACTCTGCAACATGAGGGGACTAGCTGCTTTTCAGTTTTCAGATATTTCTTTCCAAATTTTGCATTTCAGTTCAGCCATAATTTCTTCCCTTTAAAATCACTAAGAAACACTATATATTGAAAAAAAAATAAATTACTGGAAGTAATGATATGTATGCACATATATATTTAAGTATACATAGTATATGTATGAGCTCCCTATATACACACAAAAAACCCATGACTCGGCAAAAATCAGTCCTCAACATCTTTCTGTTGGCTTACAGATTTGAACCAGAGCCCTGAGAAATTATAAAAGCCAGTGACAATTCCAGCTCCAAATTTAGTGTTTGCTGTTGGAGTATCCTTGGAAAAGTATAAGAAGTTTTCATAAATTCCCATGGAGGGCACATAGCCAGTTTGGTTGGTTATGAACGAGTTTTTTGTAGAAAGAAGGTCCTCAGGAAACACGGGCAGCAGCAGTGCATACATCTACATTCTTTGAAGTCGTTGTTTATTGAATATTTAACTGTTTCAAATAGATGTGTTTAGATTTTGCTGAAAGGCGAAGAAGTTCTCATGATCCATTGTAAGACAGAAGAAAATCATATGTAAAACTAAAACCATATCAAATGACAATCTTATTTGTAATGATGGCTGCGGTATCATGTCAGTATGAAGAAACTAATTTCTCACTCTATTTCCCTCCTGCAATTTTTTGAGATTTAACTGATCATTCCTCAGCTGTAATTTTGAGCTCCACTGAACTGTTGTGGGTGTTCCATTTGAAAAAAAAGGAAAAAAAGAAAGAATGTGTGTGAACTGAAGTCTTTCTCCTGCAGTCAAACAGTGCAATTGATGGTGTTCTAACCTTAGAAGCAGTCTGCTTGCTTCAAATGGTGACTTACTATTTTTGTTGGATAAAGCAAAGATACCAATATTAACCCTGCTTTTTTTTTTCCACTGATTAAAAAGCCACCATCATAAATCTAAAGACAGAATCTATGTATGTATATACAAGTATGTTTGTATATATTTATAGTTTTCATATATATGCCTGTCCATATGCAAAATTCATATATTATTTATCACTCAAATCACACTCTTGCATGAATGTGATTAAGAACTTAAAATCTGAGAGGAGAAATAACATTTGCTCTAACTGCTTTGCAATTTTACACAGTTATTTTTCTGTCCACTGTTCTTAAAAGGTGGACTAGCACACATGAGAACACAAGTTTCATGAGATCCTTCAAAGGAAGGAGCTACAAAAATCCAAGCCACATCATAAACTGCTGCTGATTACTGGTTTGCATATCTTGCTCTATAAAACAACTTTATTTGCAAGCAGGATACTTTTAGAATCAACTCGTAACAATTTATTTATTTAAAAAATACCTTGCAAATGAATAAGCGCATAGTTAGAGGAAATGGAATTGTTCTGCAGTGGCAATTAATAAGTTTTTGTACTAAGATCCAATTTTTGATATATATATATATTAATGCTATTTGGCTTTAGTATGACTGAATTTTGCCTTAGATAATTATGAAGTCTTTCTATGAATCAGAATAATTTTGAATTTAAATATTTTATATAATTTTAAATTCAGATAATCTAAAAAGGAGAATTTTTGAAAACATATTTCTATATAATCATAACAGAACCTTCCTAAATCCATTCACTATATCCCATATTTCTGCAATGTCAGCTATTTTTGTTAATGAAATGAATGCACTATTCAGTTCTGATGTCCTTTTCATTGTATGTGATCGAGAGAAGTTTCATAAAATAATTAAACAGCTGCAGGAAGGAAGGAAATCCTACATTTCCCTGCTTTTGATATACTATAGAGATTTAGACATTGTAAAGTCGTCCAAAGCTCCAGTCAATGTTTTTTTTCTAATCAGGCAGACCTCCAAGTACTAACATACAGAATCCATCTACTATTGTTTAAAACAATTGCTGTCGAATTTTAGCTTAAAAAAACACTGAATTAAACAAAAGTAGTGTAATAGTGTAGGATATAATAGAATAATAGAAATAGAATGAGAGGTTTGCAGAAGCATAAGGAATATTTAACTACGATATAGAATACATGTTGAAGCAGCACGTACATTAATTCCTCTGAAGCTGTAATAACTTCCAAATTGTAGTTCTGCTTTTTTCCCCCCACAAAGGAAGTTACATATTGGTTTTCAAGGTCAGGTATTGTTATTTCTTAAAATGCGATAAAAAATGCCTACATTGTTTATAGTTAATTGGTTCTGGAAGGCTAGCAACATTTTAAACATACGACATGTTTCACTTGCCCTCAGCAGAAGGCCTATTATCTTTTACATTACTTCAACATCATAATTTAATTACTGTGGAAGCTCTGCATATGCAAGCTGCATTTATTAATAAATACAAATCAAAATGTCTAATGTGAATTACTGATATGCTATATTATCTCAGGGTTTTTTTTCTGTAGAGGTCCTCATAAAAATAACTTTTGCTTTGACAGCCTTACTTCTAGGTTTTTATATTATAGCTTTCAGTAGGACACAATTGTGCATGTATATGTCAACCTTTAAATACATTTTCTTTAAGCAAATGTAATCTCTGACCTCAATCCATGCACATCCATGTTTTGGAGGTTATATTTTAAATTGCAATGATTTTGTCTATTTTCTTGCAATGAAAAAGCTTCCAGAAAGAAGATAAAGATACTCACTGTTAAAATATGTCCATTTACAAAAGTGGTTCCGCAAGTAAAATTCTCAATATACCTCTCAAAATTAACCTACTTGTAGCACACCCTCCACCACTAGCTTGAAAAAAACCACATACATTTAGATCTCACTAACCTCTAGGTGTGCTACACAGCAGTTGAGTCATAGTGTGACGCACAGCAGTTGACGTATCCCGGCATGGCAATCTACCTACATTCCTATAGACACACAACAGAACGATGACACATGCACATGAGCTTAGAGATACTATACGCATTCCTGCCAGTTGGCTGTACGAAGAGTTTCTTACTCTTACAAACAAGAGTCATCCTTCTGAAAAGTAAAGTCTTAGATGCTCAACATAAAATAAATAAAAATTCATCACTGTGATGTTTAATAACATTACTTTCAAGTAATTATAGCATCTATATACACAGTCCACATCCAGAATTAATCTGGCTAATTCTATCTGTCAAAGATATTTAAGTTTCACCAGTAGCACCTAGTCATTTTAGAGAAACGATTACTGGAAAGAATCTAAATCACTTGTAGACCAATCTCAAGGTACAATGTTGTAATTACAATTTGAATTTCAAATGCAGAATACAGGGAGCAATATGTCTCTTTGGGACACTTTTCCTAGTCTTATTGCATGCAATTTTGGTGGTTTTTTATTAGAAAATAATATTTTCCATTACTTTTTAACAACACATTGACACATTGCAAATGCATTTCTACAGACATTATATATAATGCTATGAATATATTTACATTTACTCTAAATATTTAAAGAGGGAAGCCCTGGATATAATACTGTAAGAGTTATTTCTAAGCTGGTATATTTTTTTTTTTTCATTTTATCCTTACATCCAGCAGTTCTGAAAAATCAACGGTGAAATAAATCACCACCACTTTTTGACTGTATCTTCAGGCCTTGTCAATTTGCTTGAAATATATCAAAAGATCCTTACAGATAAGAAATAAGACACCTGGTCTAACAAAGAGACCTCTTAATCCTCCTGTCGCTGACTGAAATACCATGGTGGTCCCAGAAAGAAAGCACTGAACATGGCAGTGGCAACCACCGCTAGGGAGGACCAGGTGGCCCCTGCTAGCAGCAGTCCCCTGAGACCCTCTGGTACAGTGGGTAGCAACCCGTCTGGTACAACAAGGCTTCGTTTTATCTGCACATGTAAACTTCATTCTTCACATACCGAAGGCTACTCAGAACTGTGGATCTTTACTTTGATACAGCAAAACAAACGTTAAGGGCGTCAGTTGTTGCCATCTTCTGGAAAAATTTTAGCTTCTTTGTTCTAGAATTTAGATGTCATCATCTCAATGAGAGATTAACAACTGGCATTAATCGGAGCACAAATAACAAAGGTTTGATGGAACAGGGAAATGCTTTATGCTCCACTCTCCAGAGTGCAGTTTTTAATGTGCTGGAGGTAAAATTGATCCTTTTCTATGTGAATATGTAAGAAATCCTGTGTAAGCATTCTTTACAGCAGTGCAGGCTGATAGGGGTAGATAGGCAATTTATCCTTCAGCAACAGAATAACTAGAGTATGTATTTCTAGTTTCTGAAGAAGAGAAGAAAGTTTGGGGGCTTCTCTGTTCCACCATCAACCCTCATTTTTTATGGGTTCATTAAATTACAGACAGTTCTTTTATCTGGGGTCTTAGCCAAGATAATTTTTAACCTTATCTCTTAAACAAGACTGGTGGTGTCTCCTCTCAAATTAAAACTTGTTTGAAATAAAAAGTATTTGTGGCCAGGAATAGTTAACTCCCACCTGGAAGAAGGAATGTTGCTGTAAAGAACAAAGTGTTTTTTCAAGATGCTATTGATAATCTGGTATTTCCTGACTCTTATAGAGCAACATCAAATGCAATGGCTACTGCAATGATTAAGTCATTCCCCTGGAATCTCACCTTTGAACGGGAGTATTTATCTAGGAAAAATGACTGATAATCCTCATGACAGGTTTATTATTCACATTTGTATTTTCTCATAGCAACATACCAGCCTTCCTAATTAACAAAACAAGCAAGCAAGCAATTCAGTTTCTCCAGTTTAAAGCACAGATGTTACCAAGATCTATTGGGAGACTTCCATGCATGCTTTGTTCTGGCACTTTTCCCAAATTCTTTCCCTAATTATAAAGGCTTTCCAGTTTTCTCATTGTTTGGTAGTTTGATGTTGTTTTTTCTGTTGTTTGTTTGCTCACTTCATTTTCTGATGGACTTTTTTCATTTATTTGTTTTTACACACTATCAATTGACTCTGCTCTGACTGACATTATACTAGAATTTCTCTGAAAAGACTAGCGAGAGGAACTTCAGAAAAATCCGTATTTGTTTTCTACCTGCAAATGAACAGATGTTCTTTATTTCTGATATGTCTGACTTCTCATTAATTGAACTTAGGAGATGCTTCATGATGCTATACCCCCATCCTTTTACCTTACCATACCAGTAAGTCAATAACTGAAGGACATGCTAGCATTCTCCAGAATTCATCAGAATCAGCTTTACTGCCTTGTAATTATAATTACATAGCAACTGACAATACTGCTAATGCTTTTTATTATTCCAACTATCCTTTCTGAATCAAATTCCACATGTAAATGTAGCAAAGGAAACAGTAATTTAGCTTTCTTTAACATCTGGTGCAGCATGTGCGTTCCCTGTTAGTAACCCTGTCAGAGCTTCAACAGGGAGTCTTACTGCGTAATGTATGGATGTTAAATCCTACATTTGTTCAATCTTTTGTAAGTGTTCTATGGTCAAACCATACCTGCAACACATCCAAGATGCTTGATACAGACTGTTCATGCTTTGCGTAGTCAAAATATGTGCATGTTAATGGTCTGGGTCAGAAGGAACCTTAATGATTCTCTAGTTCCAACTCCCCTGCCATGGGCAGGGACACCTCTCACTAGACCAGGTTGCTACAAGTCCTCTCCAACCTGGTCTTGAACACTTCCAGAGATAGACCATCCACCACCTCTCTGGGCAACCTGTGCCAGTGTCTCACCACCCTCACAGTGAAAAACTTCTTCCTAGTTTTTCATCTAAATCTATCCTTTTCCAGTTTCAAGCCACTAACCCTTGTCCTATCACTACAAGCCCTTGTAAATAGTCCCTCCCAGCTTTCTTGTAGGCCCTCCCTTCAGATACCGGAAGACAATAAGGTCTCCCTGGAGTCTTCTCATCTCCAGACTGAACAACCCTAACTCTCTCAGCCTGTCCTCATAGGAGAGGTGCTCCAGCCCACTGATCATCCAGGTTTCTTTTCATCATTCCCCTATTATACTTGCAATACACACAATACACTCAAGATCAGATTATAGTTAATTTCAAAGTATTTTGGATCAGAAAACATACGTGCATACAACAGGCAAGAGTCATTCAAGTTATACAATAAGGAAGTAAACGCTGCCTAGCTTAGGTGCTAATGGGGTAACACACTCTTAAAACCACACTTCCTAGATAATAAATTATTAATGAAACCAATACTTTACTCAGTATTTTTCACCATTAACTACATTTCTACTAGGAAGTACTTTATGGTGCAACAGTGGAAAACACTACAGCATCTCCAAGAACCTTGCTATATAATATTATCTCTGTTACAAAAATTTAACTACCAGAGATTTTTAATCTAACTTTAGGGAAATTGCACATTTCTGAATATCTTGTCCTAATATTCCAATTATTAAAAGATACAAGCAGGGAAGTCACAAGAATTATGCAGCAAAAGCTAAACACATAAGGAGCATTTTGGTAACTACAGAACATTTAAAAAAAAAAAAGGAAAAATAATCCCACACAACTTCTGAAGTTGGCTCGTCCCCTTCATTTCATTTACAAGGGTGAAAAATGTGCTACCTAATTGGAAAATGGTGCCATACGTGACATTCCCTCTGCATTTACTGGACTGAATGTGAACAAGAGTCTGAGCTCACAGGATGGAGAACAAACAAGGCTGTACATAAAACTAATTAACACACACTAACCCCAAATACAGCATGGTATAAATGCCATATTATTTTCATTTTAGCTGTACTGACAGTGGTCACTTGACATGGATTTGGAAATACAATTGGGAAATACATGTCAGATGTAGCACTTTCAAAATTGAAAGAAGTAATAAACACTGATATTTGCCACTGTCTTATTTGTAAGCACAAATGACAAGTCAATGTTGTAAGTCTGCCAAGCTACCAGTTGGGCACAATTAGCTTCCTGATTTTATTATAAAATTCTCTATGTTCAGTTTGCATTCAGGGCTAAACTACAACAGTTGCTCTATCACCTGATGACACCTCCCTCATCAGAAAGAGGAAATCAGGAAAAGGAGAGGAGACTCACAAGTTGAAATGAAAACATGTTTAATGAAACAGCCAAGTTAGTATTAATACTAATGCCAATATCAAGTATACAAAGTTATACTAAGCCCAGTGAGTGTACAATGGCGACAATAAACAGGAAAGCATCCACGTGAGTAGAACAGTGAGCCCTCCAGGGATGAAGAGATGAAGGAGGAGAAGCAGGAAATCACATCATCCTCACCCATCTTCCTCCTTTATATTGAGCATGACATTTATGGGATGGGATACATCTGTGAGCCAGCTCAGGTCACCTGCCCCAGCTTTTGCCTCTCACAGTTTAAGCTCCTGACTAATCTCAAAATTGCTAATGGCCTGCAGACCATGGCTGGACTAAGATTCTATCCCAGTGAAACCAGGACACATGTAATATACTGTACTACTACTGCACAATTCAAGAACAGCATAGCCCAGAAAATCTTAGACAATACAATAAATCACAATCTGAAGCATGTTTTCTCACATGAAATAGTATTTCTCAATTCCAGAGTTTATTCTGTTCCTGATGATCCAATAGCATAGTACTTCACCAAATCACCCAGGTGTCTATCCAATTTTTGCAAATACCAAATTTTCCAGCGATACAGTGAAGATACAATATATGCAAAGTCATGTGAGAGCTTAACATAGCTTAAAAAACTATATCAAGGGGAGAAAAAAAGGACCCTAGAAAAATATGCTTTTACATTTGCTTATAAAGAAATCACTTAACAGTTATTTAGTAGGTCTATTATATTTCTGGTACATGAACTTAATGTTCCAAAAAAAATATTTTACTTTCCTCTGAAAGCAATTAGTATTGTTCCTGACATTTGCTGTGAGAAGAATTAGTTTTTAAACACCAGAAACCTACTAAAGCTGTTATTTAAACATCCAGTCTAAAGAGATTTGGGCTTTGATAAAAATGCATATGTAGCTCCCCCCAGTTTCCAGAGGCTGTAAAAGGAGGGCTATAGGTTGATTGAGGAAGTTTCAGCCATCTAAATACAGAGTCATGACATTTCTGAAGAGAGTGTCTCTTAATCCTCAAGAAGATATAAGACAGTCCACATGGATGCAATCGATCCTGGGATCTAGTCATTATGACCTTAACTTAGGAATTTATGGTTTGTGGTTCATGTATGTCAATAGCTGTTCTTCTGGACTGAACAGCCCCCACGGTTCTCACATTTCCTGTTATTTTCCCTTTTCATCAATATTCTATTAACATAGAGCAATTTTCTGTAAAGATTGGTTCAGTTGAAACATTTGTTTCCTTCAGTTGAAAGATAATATTTCTTAATTTTTGTATTACTTTAAGGATTTCCTGTCAAGTAGTTTTTCCTAATATTCTAGTTTATTCTCTCATAACTTTCAGCGTATTTTCATCCATTTACTATAGAATATGTATTATTTGTGGGGACACGGGGGACTTGACACCAAAATAAACCAAATGCAACCTTAAACAAAACCTTCTTAAATCCCTTTTGAAGTACTCTGAATTTTTCTATTGTGGGCAGTAAACTTCTACTAGTCATTGAGGAATGTCAATAAAGGAGGGTAAATTAAAAATAATACGGGAAATGGTACCTTAAAAATCTAAAGGCAGTCAATTTTAATGCTTCAGTCTTCAATTAAATTGTTTGCACTTTCTGACCTCTGCAATCCTTGGTCTTACACATACCATAGTACTCTATTTAAGCTGTTTGGTTTATCATTCCTGTATCAAAATCTGACCGAGATCACCTTGACTATTTGCATTTGTTTCTACTACCATGAGTTTGGGAGGTGTATGTGGAATATGCTTCACTTAAAGTAACTCCTTCCAGAAGCCAATGTTTTAGTCTTTCCCATGCTCTGTCAGAAGCTTGATTTAGCAAGTCAGGCCATATCCTACACCATTTTATAACAGGAACAGTTGGTTCAGTGCCAGTCCATAACCCTTGGGACAGCAAAATGCCAATTTGCTCACAGTTGAAGAGCCTTGAGCTGAATCAATACCATTTATTCAGATCAGCATAATTTATTTGTGACTCAAGAATATGTGATTTATGAGCTGGCAATCAAAAGGAACCTGGGGATGCAATGCATATTCAGTAGCAGACCTTCCTTGCCTTCTGCTGTCACAAAAAAGTGATCCCACTCAGACTACATGAGGGCACATCTTTGCTCATGAGGAGATGGGCAGGAGAGCACAGATGTGTAGACTCAACTTGCTTAGAAAGTTAAATCAAAAATAACTTCCAGGTAGTCTCTAGGAGAATTTGATTGTGTTTATCATGGCCTACAAAAAAGGCTGTTAGAGAACAGTATGCCGCTCTTGTCTTCCCCAAACTCTACCATCTTACACATTTTCCTTTATGTACCCCTTCCCCCAACACACACTTCATGACCAGTCACAGAGTGGATTCTGGTGAGTGTGCATCTCTTTACACATGCATTACAATGTCAATAAATATAGAATGCAGCTTTTAAACTGTATTCAAGGTTTCCAAGACCTGCTATAATGAAAGTCATATCCCTTTAACTTTATTAGCCAAAGTTGTAGGAACAAAGCATCAAGTCCAGACATAACAGGTCATTATCTAAATACACCAAATGCTTTGCAGCCCTCATCGTTAGGACATCATGATCGCACATATCTGCTCAAGTGACATACTTTTTCACGCTAATATAACTGTGTTTAATTGCTTTTAGCTAAAAATATGAACAAGGAGATTACCTCAGGACCTACAGCCATTAGCTACTCAATCCTTCATTGCAAGAAAAATCAAGGTGAACATTAGCCTTCTATAAGAATGTTACTAAAATTCCTAAACGCCCCTGCAGATTTAACCAGTCGCATTGCATTTCTGGACAGAACTGTTTTGTCATAGTAACAACAGTTTGGGGAATAAGCCTGTGCCTGAGTTTAAGTTTCATCTCGTTATGTAAACACTAGTTGTGAAACATAACGACAGTTATATTTACCTATATTTACATCAGGAAAACATAAAAAAAGCTGCATCTCAAAAAACACAACAGAGAATCCAAAGGACCATCAATACAGCTCCTTGTAAAATGTTTGGGTTTTTTTTCCACATTGGATTTTTGTATGAACTTTGTTTTTACAGTAAACCATTCGAGGACACTGATGCGAGTCCAGTGGCTGGGTAGGACAGTGGTTCTTTTCCATGAGGGAATCCAGTCTGGTTAGAAAATAATTTTCTTCAAATCACAGGGAACTGTTGTGCTCTAAAGTGTAAACAGCCTTCAGCAGAGAGAAGCAAGCATTTACAGGCTCTTCTCTCCATCAGCTAGTATCAGATCTTGGGCCTGACAAAAGAAGCTAGAACCTGATGCGCAAGGATCACCTCTAAAATACTAACATGCTTTCCAAATCTGTATTTTAGCACTTACTTGTATGCTTGCATTTTGCCAAAATCCTATTGCTAGCTGTCTTTGTGAGTGTCCCTTTGCCTCTGAGTGATAGCTGAGCAATCGGATACCTGTGAGAACTGAAATATTAAATCTCTGTACACCTCTTACAGATGGCTGCAAGGCAAAACCTCACCATGAAAAGCGTTACTGCTGTCCTGCCACCTCCCAGAGTATCCAAAGCTAACAACAAGCGTTCAACACCATCCCAACACTCAGGAGTTTCACAACAGATGCAAATTAGCATCTGGAAATATTAACAGCAGTTTAGTTTCCAAGCAAAGAGCAACACAGTATGTGATAGCACAGCCTGTGCCTTTAAAAGCTCTCTCTGAAGACTCTACCTTCCCTGAGAAAAACCCAGCACATGCCCCACACATTCAGAAAGGGGGGAAACTGCAGCCTCCTGACATTTCATATTCAAACAGCTCTCTGAAGAGAAAGCTCCTATGCTTTCCTACCAAAGCAGATTCGTCTAAGTGGGTGATGAATTGAACCTGTGTACACCAGGCTTAAAAATGCTTCAGGAGAGAAAACATTGTATAAGATAGCAGATCTTTTGATTTTTCCCAAACACAAATTATTTTGAATGACTAAGCCATTAAACCTCTTCCATAGTAATGTATTAGGTAACCACACTGCATTTGAATTCACTACAAAATTCCAGGGAATGGGGCTTCTACCACCTCTCTGGACAACCCGGGCCAGGGTCTCACCACCCTCAGCATAAAACATTTCTTTCTTCTTTCTAGTCTAAACCCCCCCTCTTTTAGCTTAAAAGCATCAGCCCTTGTCCTGTTGCAACAGGCCCTGTTAAAAAGCTGTCCCTAGCTTTCTTACAGGCTCTTTTCAATACTGAGAGATCACAATGAAGTTTCCAGAGCCTTCCCTTCACCAGGCTGAACAAGCCCAACTCTCTCAGTCTTCCTTCATAAGAGAAGTGTTCCAGCCTCTGATCGTTGCTGTGGACCTTCTCCACATATTAGGTGACCCTATTACTCTGTTCTTAAAAATAGAGGCACTGACCTCACAGATGGGGCTACTGATCCAGACAGGCAGAGCAGGAACAATGACGGCAATACCCATCAACAGTTTGGTGATCCTCAGCAGAGGCAGGGCTACAAGGCAGGCTCAAAATCAGTCTAGGACATCCAAACAACACATCAGGAACAGATACAGTTAAAATAGCTCCATCTAAGCCTGAACCTTCAGAGTGGAGCTTAAATAGATCCTGAGTTGATGGCTTCAGGTGGGTGGAGGTCTAGGTGAAGCTGGTCAGGGCAATTAGAGCCTAGAGCTACCCTGACAAACAATCATCCCTCATTTTGCCAACTCCCTTCTGAACCTGCTGATTTTTTCCCTGACTTAATTACCTGGTTTTGGGCAGCATCAGAGTCCTGCCCAAGGCTAGATAGACTGTTGATCTTGCCACGCGTGGCTCTTGTCAAGTTAGGTGATGTTCTTCTTGTAGCTATATATATTGTTTGCGTTTGCTCTGGTTCAATTGAGTTAGAGAAGGCAATGAGCAAGTGCATACTGGGCTCTTACTCCACTTGCACCTACACAGAAATGCTTCTTAAATTGCCACTAACACATCTTCTCAGCCTCTTGCATGCAGGGCAACCACAACGCACAGGTGAGACTTTTGTCCCACCGAATTTAGGGCTACAACTTTGCTGTTAAGGCCCTTGAAAGCTTGACCAAAAATACTTGGTCAAATGTCTTTCAAATCAGAATCTTAGAGTGAGACCTGCATTTCACAGAAAATAATTTGCATATCTGGACAAACTCATCTCTCAAACCAACTTGAAAGTTCACTTTTTGAAGCTCGATTACAAAGCTATTGTAGCATCTTCTAAGAGAAAGAATAATAAGATAGTCAGCTGTAAAAATCAGAGGAGTAAAAGGAAATTATACCGCATGTAAAGAAACAAGTAACTTTGATATTTTAACTGGCACAAAAGACTATATTTCTGCCACACATCTGGAATTATTATGAAAGAAACATTTTCATATACACCTGTACATTCCCCTACAGAAGAACAAAAGTTACCATACAAAGAATTAAGCCATTATATTCCTTCTGCTCCACCTCAAATGAGTGTAAACAGGAAAACAATGATTTTTTTTTCCTTTTCCTTAAAAAAGAATGAGAGAAAGCAACTTTATACCTCATCAAAAGAAAATAAGTTTTTACAAGGGTTCGTTTTCAATGTTCATTTAAAAAGCCTTATTTTAAGCAGACAGTATGTCAGAAGGGAAGAGGATGTATCATTTCCTTTTGTTGTTACACATGAATATATTCTCCAGCCTGTCAAACATCTAAAGTGTAAACAGAGATTCTTAAAACCCTACAAGGCTTACTTAATGTTAAAATTCTTATAGATCTTTTTTTTCTGAAGATAAGAAGATTGTGAAAACAGACATCAGAGAAAAGGGATCAGCTAATTTTCCAAATTAAATAATCACAAACCATGTGAGCAAAGGAATGAAACAGTATCCAACTTCACTGTGCCAATGTTGAAATTCCCATGTTCTTTAAACCTGCCAAAATTGAAGACCCCTTCCAGACCACACACTTTGGCTTACCACATTTGAAGAATGGAAAACACTTCTAGCAAAAATAGACAAATAGTAATAGTGGTGTCATTAGTATTTTGAAAGTGTGATGTGTGTTTTTCATCACATATTTTGTTCCAGAATTACTTAATTTAAATATTCAGCTTTAACAACATGTTTGCGGTGAACTGCAGATCATGTTCTCTACTTACTAGGGAAGTCCAACACGAATGGAATGGAAGTGCTCTATTCACCTAAGAAACGGCTTCCTTTGGGTAGCTGCAATACAGTGTGAGAAAGACACTAAAATAAACCATTGTCTACATCGGATTTGATTCTTGCCAAGCACTGACAGAGGTTAAATGCAAAAATGACTTTAATTCCTTCAAATTATATAAAGGATGCAACCCAATCATTTTAGGGAATTATTTTTATCTCCTGTGAAGAAAATAGTACATTAACAAACATGTTACGCATTTGTACGATGACTGGATGCTTTCTAGAAAGGACACCAGTAACATCTGACTTCTGAGGGGTTTTATATGCTACTGCACATACCATAAGTACTGCAAACATTTGTAAAATCTGCATATATGCTGTAGCTCAAGTTACAGCCATGACTACTTAGATTCTGTTTTATTAAGCATACCGCATACATGAATTAGAATTACTTTTTTTTTAAAAAAAACCAACAAACCACAAACTAAAAAAGATTTGCCAAATCATATGTCAATATATGTATGCATTTGTGTGCGTGTCCTTTGCACACTGGTGTACAGAAAATGTACTCCTGGAAATATCGTCCGTGTCAGTTTTGGCCGTAGAACTGCACACCAGGAACCAGTATGGTTTGCTGTATGCTTCAAAAGTAGTAGTTGCTTATATATGATTTCTCTGCATTTCCAAAGAAAAGTTATAGCAAAGATTCCTACAACTAATCAGTGTTATCAAGACAGCCCCACAGGCAACAATACAACCCTCAAATCTGGCCTTGCTATACATTGTCCTTAAGACACCAGTCTAAAGCACTTACCTTGTGTTGGTTCTGAAGTAGCTGTAAAGTTTAGGATGGTATTTCCCTTACCTGTTCATCAGCCAAGATGAACTAGCTGATTTTACGAGAGTGCTCCCACTCTATTGCTGTGGAAACAGAAAACAATAAGTTTGATTCATTGCTGAAATCTTTTGAGGGAGTATGTGGGTAAATCACGACTTTGAAAGTGCGAATAACAGTTTTCGGAAGCCACTCCAACAGTATTTTGGGCTGTGCTCAGTGTGATACGTTACCATTAAAGCTGTGTAAGGAAGGCTTTTTGTTTCCTTCAACTATTGAACTAAAAATGGAACTGCTTTAGAGCAGAGAGCTGAACTGCTGAGGCTTGCTTTGATGAAATAATAAAATTTCTGTTCAGTTCAATCAGTGGGATCTATAGCAAAGTTCTTTGCATTCAGGCACGTGGAAGAAAAACAGTGAAGGCAGCAAGCGGATTTTAACCTTGCCTTGAGCTCTACTTCCCTGCTAGGCCGTAGAAGATAGCCCTGGGAGTGGATATCCTGCTTTGTATAAAAAGTTGTGGGGGACAAAGGAGTGAGACCAACTCTCCAGTAGAATAATACAAATCAAATGGCTTCTTTGATGACTTACTTCATACATTTCAGAGAGATTGAGGTGAGGCTGACTGGCTGGTAGCATGCCGAATCCTCCTTCCTTCTTTTTCTGAAGAAGGTGCAATGTTTAAAGATTTTAGTCACTGGGGAACACCTGCTATTGCTGTGACCTTTCCAGCACTGGAGAGCAGCTTTGCAACAATGTCTCTGTCTTGCATCACCTTCAGACACATTCCACCTTGTTTCCTGGGCTTAGATAGGCACAGCTGACTGAAGGAGTAATGGTAGTAAATGATGTTGCCAGTTCTGGATATTTTATAGTGGAAACCATACACAGTCATTCCTGCTGTCTGAAAACATGTTGTCATCTCAACCACAACCAGTTTCTGGAACTTTCCCAACAAGCACAGAAGTGCAATATAATCTTGTTTTCAATTATTGTTTGTTACATTCCAGCACTTAAATAGTGTCATGATTTTGAAGAAATTTTTAGATGAATCTGAAAAAAAATAAACAAACATGCCCTTTGACATCTCTATCCAGTGTTATATTACAGATGGCAATGTTAGGAAATGGGAATGCTTTCTCAGTACCTGATGTATCATATCAGGCATTATATATTTCCAAGCTTTACCGTAACCCACATAGATATCAACAGCCATTATGGTCATTTCTGATTATGGAAGCTCATTTCTGAGGCTCTGAATCACCAAGTAAATGGGAGACAGAAAAATAGTAGACACAATTGTTAAGGGTGAGGGGCAGAGGAGGAAACCCTTTATTGTTACAAGTAACAATATATTTCTTCGTAACTATGAGATTTACTTGGAAAAAAAAAAGTTGTTTACTGAGTGAAATTATCAGCAAATTTATGTGTAGCTATGGCAACTTTCACCAAGTATGAAAAGGAAAATGGATGAAGCAGAAAAATAAATTTGCAGGGAGATTTGGAAGAAATAAAATGAAAATTTTTCAAAATCAATTGCATTTCCATTTAAAAATTATCCTCTCCAAAGGAAATTAAAACTCTCTCAACATCCTGGTTTTTTTACTCTACAATCGGTTTTTATAACTGGAAACCTGTCAAGGAAAAATGAGTCCATTTTCTACAGCAAGAGAGAAAGAAGAGCTTCAACAAGAGATTTTTAACTGCTTACAAAACCAGGCTTTTGCTTCAGATATAATCCTATAATCACACACAGTATGCAGACAAAAAAATGTTACAGTATTTACTTGTAGTTGAATTGACTGAGAAAAGTGTTACTGTTAGGCACTTGCCTTATCTTAAGAAGCATTAAATCTGCTGGATGTGATGAAATCCGTTCCAAAGCGTTTATCAAAGACTGTGAAAATCGGCAAGATTAGTAACAAGGCAATGTCATCATTTGTCTAGTCAAGGGTAAAAGGTTCTTGGAAATGGGAGAAGTAGAGAATATTTACTTCAATGAGTAACCTCAGAAAACTTTGACATATTATGCTGGAAAAATCTGGAATAGAGATGCTGTTCCTATACAGCAATTCTTTTGATACACTATCAAAAACCTCCTGTGGTTTTCAGGGCACTTTGGCCCAAGCCTCAGACAGTGCAATCATTTCCAGGGCTTACGCTTTGAAAGCACTGCCCTAAACAGGAGCTCGATTTCACACCACAGTGAATGCCAGCCAAGGGAGGAGAAAATGCCTGCTCACCTGAATCCCCAGCTGACACAGAGAGTGGAGATGGAGTGTGCTCCTCCAGTATGGGGAGCTGATAGGCATGGGAAGAGGTGGAAGTCACCTCGGCACCAGCAGAAACACGCAAATGGCACTTAGTCACTAGGGAAGACTTGGATCGCTTCTTCATCTGCATCATTCTATGCTGTAGCTGAGTCAGAGATACTTGATGGTCCAGACTCCCCACTATGATCGTGCAGAGTTCTCAGGCTAAACCCCTTGTCTTCTGACATCAGTCAGTATGCTGCATAGAGACTGCTATTTTCTGCAGCTTATGCTCCCCAGTTTCCATGCTATAGCAGCACGTTGCTTCTAGATACACGTAGATTGTTGGGGAGTTTATGCTAGAAACCTACTCTGTATTTTTTAACTCTGAAGCAATTCAGTCAAAATATAAATGAAAAAAACAAATCGCCTTTTTTTTCTACTTGTTTTGGAGTCGGTGGTGGCATTATTCAGTCACTGACAAGTTCATGTTAAAAATCAGAGAGCTAGCAAAACAAGAAAACCATGAGAGCATATGAGAATGATAGATGAGATTAAAAAACACAGGAGTAAAATTATTTAAATGTAAGAAGTAACTAGTCTTGTCAGGGGAAAAGGCCAGATAAGAGACAGGAAGACTTGTTTTAAAATCAGGAAGGATTGAGCAGGAAGAGTGTGTGAAATATAGAGATCTCACTCATCTTCAGTTAAAAAAAAAGGCAACATTTTGAAATTAAAATACCGTTTTTTGACAAAGGGAAAATTCATGTCCAATATTACCTGCTATGTCTCAGTCTGGGAGCCTTTTAAAAGTGTGTTGTATCTGTCTTACAAAGGCAGTAAACGTATGTCCTCGGAAATCTGTGATGTTAGACATTAACCTTAAAAGCCTACGCTTTTTAGTGGATACTTCAGATTTTCATTCCTTCACAACATCATGCACTTGTGGAAAATGAGTCGGAAAAATTAAATAAATTTTTCTTCCTTAATAGCATCTCGAGAGGTAATTATTTCATTAAACAGAGACCTCCGGGGCTGCTCAAAACAGAACACTGGTTTCCCTTTGAAAAGACACCGCTGCTTCTCATCCCGCTGGCTCCGCCGAGCGGGGAAACCGTACCCTATCATCATGGCTCATTGCCATGCGATCTGGTAATGGATAGCCCAGCTCCGCCGTTCCCAGTATGGCACAGTGCATTAGCATTTAGTAGGTCTGCAGCTGACTGGGCTTCGTCAAAATACAGTTGCGAAGCAAGTTGGTAAACTGGTTTTAATCTAATCGCACAGCCTGGCTGTGATCTGATTTAAGAGCACCCATGAATGACTTTGCTGGGTAATATTTGATGATATGGAATACAAATGGAGCCGGCAACAAATAGGAAGGCCACTTCTGGAAAGTTATCAGTATCTTTAAAGACACAGGCTGTAATCAAAACGGATAATCTGAAGCGCACAGTCTTTATCCGAGATGTAGAAAACACACTCTGGTTTGAATCTGTCGGGATTTAATGCTATATAAAATCATTCCCCAGCTGACTCAAATGATAACAGCAGTGATGCAGTGCCTACACTTCTGCCTAACAGTGATACCTGCACTGCTGCTTCGCATAGGTTACTGGATTTTAATTTATACATTTACGTGACTAGATTATGTTACATTTATGTTACTGGATTTTGTTTGGGGTTTTTTTTGTTGTTCTGAAAAGCTTTAAATTAAAACTAACAAAGTTAATCAAGATCAAAATCAGTATATTGAAAATATAATGAAATAATCACAATATTTTTTCTGAAAGTCGAGTAATTTTTTTGTTAAATGTAGAACAAAACCATAAGTAAAATCCACAGTATATGAATTAAATTCCTTACAGCTGCATTGCCTTCTGGCTATGCAGATCTCTCTACTTCCGTGGCGCAGTTAATATTTTTTTTTTTTAAGAGTGCTGCGTCCATATTCAACATTCATGTAATTAGGTATTTTGACTGACTTCTGCATCCTGGAACTGAATGAGCAATTTTATGTCATAAATTCCAGCTGATTCTGCAGGTGGTGAAAAGGCAGCAATTTTTTTCTATTCATCTAGAAAGCTCAGAAGAGGGCACTCCTAAAGACATTCGTATTGTCCGGCTTCATATTTTGAGGTGCCCACCGCACTGCATCTTGGCAGGTTCAAGGTCCCCCAAAAGCTGTTTTGTTTGCCTCCGTTCCTGTATTTTGACGTGTGAATATCAACAAACACCAGCAAACCGAGGCTGTTCGTGAAGCTACTGCAGCCACACAAAATGAGGGCTCCTAATAAAAAACACAGCGCCTGTTGAGACATACAGTCTGCTCTTTTCAAGCTACTGCTGCTTGGCATCCATGAAGTCCTAGCGAACTACTCCAACCAACCCATGAGCAGGAATGTGCCATCCAAACAGATGGCTGCAACTGCAGGCAGCCAAGAGACGACGTGGGCTTTTTTTTTTCCATGATGTGTGGGTGTTGACAGCATTTCCAGACATAAATCCAAATGGCTGTCAGTTCTGAGCTTCTCATCTAAAGAGGATATGTCAGTGCTAATCTACCTCTGAGACAGATTATCTTTCACAATAGAAAAATCTTCCTCTTATTTATAATTGGTTTACTCTTAACACTTGCGGATCTTTCCTTTCCTGAGTTGTTATGTAGTGGGTTTTGGATGCCTTTAGCTACAGTTCACCTCTGAGGTAGATAGAGCTCCAGGAATGAAAAACTAATTTGCGCGTGATTTGAGGGTTTGATTTTCAGTCCAATATATAGGAGTAATTACAAGCTAGCATAGAGGCCGGGTCATTGAAAATTTTTTTTGGCTTTAAGTACGTTCACACACAAAATAAAATCCTGGCACATACTTATTCTATGTTTACAAATGAATGCTTTCACATTTGGTATACCACTGTTACATACTGTCAATGTTGTATAAGGTGCTTACTCTCAGGAAGATTCCTCATTCCCAGCCGGGTCACACTAAAATTCCTACACTGTTTTTTAAAGGACGATGCCGATGTATGTAATAAGAACACATGACCTGTCAGGATTTAACGACGAACTGTCAAAATCAGCTAGGTAAGCCTTAAGGCATAGCTACACAGAATATGTGAAAGCTTTCCAACACCCCTTAATTAAATAGAGTGGTCAACACAGGTTAAAAAAGCTGATTTCAGCTAAATCCGCATACTGATAGCTGCTTTGGCATTGCCCAATACAAATAAAGGTATTAAGAAAATTAAAGAATGCATGGAGGAAACAGCAGAGTCTGCTTCAAGATACAAATGTAGTTAAGATGACGTTTGCAATAAATCAGTGGCAGAATGTTTCCATCATGTTTTCCATTTAATTTGTGCTTATCTTGTCTATTAGCTCACATCAGCCTTAAAATAACCTTTGTTTATGCATTACATCCTGCAGTACAGTAAATTATCGCATTCTTCTGCATCCCAGACCTCAGATGAACCTTTGACAAGGCATGGTCGTTCCAGAGAAACAATACCACTTCAGCATTAATTAGAGAAATGTGCATGAAATCTCTAAGGACAGTTAGTTCCATTAGGTGAAATGAGCTTTCTTTGGATCATAAGCCAATGGCAGCCTGCAACAAAGCGTGTTATAAAGCTATCTTAAGATCGATAAAATAAAGGTGAAGATTAAAATCTATATATTGCATTCTAATTTTCTTTTCAACAAAAGACAGATTCATTTGAGAAGGCCTAAAATTCTTTCTTCCCTGTTGCCCATGGGGCTTCCTTCAATCCACATTCCATAGTAATACTCAGCACTCAACTGGGAGATGGGAAGAGACACAGCCTTCTAAAAATTCATGTTGCTTTTCTTTCTCAGCTCTATTTCCTGTTAGTGAAGCCTTTCCTACCTCTTGGGGATGACTAAAGGCTACGATACTTTAGCTTGAGGCACTGTTGAAGCACGGAGATGGTGCTTCAGTGTCTTCCTTTGTTCCCAGGTGAGCTCATGGACACACAAATAATTCCTGTACCTTCTTCTGCTCTAGACTGGGGTTATCCTTCTGTTTATTTGCCATGTTATCACAGTACTTAAAAAGCTTTATGAGTGTATTTATAAAGACATTTGTTAGTAAGAGGCCTCCTGGGGTCTCCCTTGGAAAACGAGTCACTCAAGAATCCAGTAGACATTTCTGCCTGTCAGAGGGACAAGGACTTCATTGACTCATTTCCTCACATCCACGAGCCCGCCCAGGAGCTGGATGTCTGGCAGACAAAGCCCTAACCTGCACAGAGGCACCACAGTTTGAAGTGCCACACTACTCTCACAAGCTCGCTGTGGACAATTATGTCGTCTCCTGTGGATCCTGGAAGTGATATGTACGGGCTTCAAATTCAACACGAAAAAAAGAGTATCTCACATAGATTATCAGCAGCTGCGCATGAAGTACTCATTTGAAATTCTCCCATAATTGTAAAGGGCCCCTTGAGAAGAACAAATAAGCCCTGCCATGTTTCCTAATCTTGCTACACTAGTTATACAGAGAAATGTTCACTCCTAATGATGACACAAAAGCTGCTGTAAGCTTTTCTTCTGCAACGCCGCTGCTTATATCAGCTATTATTCAGTTATTCCATCCTAACAGCGGAGAATCATTTTTGTGCTTTTCATTCTTCCTCCCAGAGGGCAACAGATGTAATAACTTATTCCCTGTCTGGCACATTAAGGCTTGAAAAATTAATGCAGTGCTGCTGAGATTTCCACTTTCTACTTTACTCAGAGTGCCAAAGCTTTGAATTTCAGTGAAAAAATATTAAGTAATAAAAAGCTTATTTTAAGTTTGTTAATGTACTTGTCTGTTTTAATGCCTTTTTGTGGTTTCCACAAAATAAGAATTCCAGTGACTAATCTTCCTGAATTTCTTTTACTTCTACGCTATTATTCTACTGTCTAATTGAGACCTCTCCCATTTCAAAAGTGCAGTATACCAGCTAAAATTTAAACACTACTATCAACTATATTCTCTTTAAAAAATAATCATCTAGAAATATCAAACTAACACAGACTTGCTTGCTTGCAGTGTTTTACCAGGCCACTCACAGAATGTTCCCAGTCACATCACCCCACAGCTTCATCCGTCACAGATTTCTCTGTAGATGTAGCTTATGCTTTATACCCAGGGCTATCCATTCCTTCAAAACTATTGTCCAGTCACATGAATTTTGTAAAAGAAAGTAGAAATTCAAACCAAAATTCACCTGTGTTTTATTGGTTTTGCTCAAACTGTCCCTTTGGAAGCAGCATGAAAAGCAAACGCTGCAGTGAAGCAATGAGAAGCTCGCCTGGGCTTTTGCTAACTGTGACATGAGACTTGGAGTAGAAAATCAGCATCCATCGAGTTGAAAATTTCATCATAGAAGGTCCAGAGGATGTTGCAGAGATAAACGTATCATGTAATCCTTTGGAGAAGCACAGGGGTTAGGTTTATATATGTAAAGGTGTTTTCCTCTAAATTAGCACCATCTGTTTATTAATGTTACGCATCTTCAACTGGCACATCTACAAATTGGCTACCTTTGCAAATAACATACAGACCTGTATTAGGTATTTGTAGTGAAACGAAAAGGCAAAGAGTAGTAGAGTGTGAGTTGAAAAGGGCTGAGAACAAAATCAGAGCTGGGAACTACCTCTCCTCCAAAAAGAACTCGGAATTGTTTTCTGCCCTCTCCCAGATGTTCACAGTAAAAGAGGTTTAGACTTTATCTGTGCAGACGTCAGTTCTTAGTGTCAGAATTATTGTCCAAAAAGACAAGATGTCAAGCCTCAAATTAAATATACAGATTCAAAATATATGAACAGTAACAGGAAGAAAAATTCTCAGGCAGTTTTCCCTAGCAATGTAGCGTTAGAGAATGCAATGCTACTACTTTGTGCATTGCAAGCATGGGAACCAGTATTAACAACACAGCGTATCAGGCTGTCCTTTCACTCCTACATACAGCCACTTAGCTTTTCCTCCTTGGATACAAATCCTCAAGTAATTTCTCCTTTGTCCTGCAGGCTGCTGGCTTGGCCCCGGAGAGCATTAAAGAGCCCAGACTTCACAGTTCCAGTCTCTGGCAATACTTGTTCCTTTATTCCTCAGAGAGCAATCTCTGTTTCCTTAAAAGCTGGCTTTGCTGATTCAGGCTTCCTCCTCTCAGCAGATTTCATTTTAGAGTTTGATCTATCAGCATCAAAGGCATCCTTCTGTTCAGAGCATGCCTCAGTGATCAGACAATAAGCAGCAGCAAAGTTTCAAATGAGGCTAGTGGTTCCCCGGGAGACCAACGGCAATTAATAACATGTTTTTCTGCAAGAAGCAGAACTAATGAAGCCTGATTTCCTACACATCCGAGACATTCATCAACTACCTTTGTCTGTAAACTGTTAATCCAGTTACCACCGCAAATTGAGATCCTCTGCTCCATGCCTCCCATCTCACCTGTCTATTCTCCCTTGCCTGGTTCATCTTACTGTGATAGACAAATTGTTTAAACAGTTTTCTTTGACAAACATCCACTTTTCTCTTATTCCTACCAGGACCTCCACAGGGTCCTCTCAGCTTCTTCTACTCATATTTACTTGGTCTATCATTTGCAAGATGACACATGCTGTGGCTAACCCAAAGCTGCGTGGGTACTCGGGGGCCAACAAACTGCTGCCATGCAGAACAAGTAATGTTTGCACCTTCAGCAAAAGGCATATCGAAGTCCATGCCAAACTAGCAATTTTAATGAAAACCGGAGATGCTTCACAGTTGTAAGACCTCAGCTCAGCCAGAGTTGCCAAGCTTGGCTGAACAAGTCCGATAAATACAGAAGTTATCAGAAAGCACTGGACAAGTGAGCAGAAGGAGCAAGAAGACACAGTGTGAGTGCAAAACCTTCTCTTTCAAAACTAGACAACCACAAGAACAAAGTAGTTTTTCAGCAGCTGAACTATGACCCTGCCTCAGTCACATTTATTGATTGGAATCAGATATGAACTCCTGCAGTTGTGACATTGACCTTTTTTTTTTTTTTTTCCAATAAAGATGTGGAAACTGGCATTTTGTATATACCTGAATCATGATGGTTGACTTCCATTTTAAAAAAATTAAAAAATCATGTTAAGCTAGAAGATGAACAGAAATTGATCAGAGTGACACTAAAGAGACTCTAATATTTGGTGTTGTCTCCCCCAAGGCATGCGATTAAACTGGTTTATTCTCTGTCAAATGATGTAGGGGCACACCTACTTAGACAAAATCTCTGAGCATAGCTATCCAGCTGCTCAAGGGACTCATCCTGTGGACTCCTCAGATGTAACTTTTGAGCATAGCATCTAGTCCTATTAGCAGGAATGTGAATAGGTTATTACTTTCATTTACAGCTGCTCATAAAAATTTTTAAGATGACATCTCATCCAATCTACAAGCCAACACACCTGCTGTTAGATGGGATTTAGAACAAGCCATCCAAATTGAAGTGTCCAGTATCTAAGGAACTGCTTAATGACATCTCCTGCCTAATCTCTAGATTAACTGTGCCTTGTCTTCAATCACGTACTCTTGTCAACAGTTCCAAGTGGGAATAGAGCAGATTTTGCAAAATATTCTTCCAAGGAAAGGGTTTCTATTTAGCAGGTGGCAACTCTGGGAAACGAAAGAGTCATTATAGGATGCTCCCTACCTTCCAGTCAGCATTTTCTTGGTGATCACAGCATACTGTAATTCTTCCTGCTTGTAATAATGTCTGTGCGACTTGTTTGCAGGTTCATTATTATTATTATTATGAAATCCAGCTCTACAGCTGTTTTCAGGGTTTTTTTAAGAAAAAAAATTTTAAAAAAAAATCAAAGCAGAATGACATCAGTAAGAGTATGGCAGCAGGCAATTTAGACCACAGGTTCAAAGAAGTCTGACTCCATATTGGTTTCATTTTTTACAGATATAAATTGTCATATAGAAATAAACCAACTATGCTAACTGCAGATATTGAAACTGAGGCATATAATTTCTGCAAAGGGCCAGAATAAATGTCCTTATTTGCTGTAATTCTCCCAGACATATCACATCTGTTAAACAGGACCATAGCTGTCTTGTTAATTTCTGCTTTCTCTGATCAATTAAAATCGAGTAAATAGACATTGTCATTGATCAGATCATTTACACCTTTGTATTTAGTGCTCTAAGTACAGAAATTACAGAATTGCCTCTTTTTTTCTGAGGGTAAAAATCTTCTGGCATGACTCATTCACTATGTAAGACCTTTTGTTCACATCATTTGGTCTACTTGGAACCTAATTATTTAACTTAAGTTCTTTTAACTTGCTATTAAAAAGTAAGATGATCATGTCTTAGATTTAAACTAGTTGACCACAGGAGGTGAAAATCTATGTTTCTTGAAGATTTAAGGGAGAATAATTTGTCTGCTTCTTTTATTCCAGAGTGTGAACTAGTTCTAAACTGAGGGGCAGAAGAAAGATACATCAATTGGTTTCATTGAGAAGGAACTTAATAGCAACTTGGACAAGGAATCAAAATTAAAACAAGGTGATAGGAGAAAAGAGAGAGACCACAAATTAAGTCATTACCTGGTTCATCACCATTATGTCCTAGGTTGACCTCTACCTAATGCAAAACTGTGCTACATTATACTCATTGACTAATAGCTCTTGTATTTGTAAAAATAAACATTTAAGAAAGAGATCATTTAATTTTCAAGACAGAGAGCTCCCGTAAATAAATTTGTTAAACATCTGCAAAGCCAAGGAGAAATATTTCACAGCAACAATGACGGAAAAGCTCTGACTGAGGATTTACAAACCATGTGTGAAACTATTTCAGACAGTTCTTAATCACTGGCTTAAAAACCAGCAGGCTCCCTGAATGTCACTGGTATCAAGGTGAATGTCACACATACTGCAAAGGATTTAATTTTTTTTTTTTTTAATTGACAATGCTAGAAAATGATATGAGGGATTTTTCAGGCTATCAGAAAGGTGCAGAAAATATAGAAATGATAGAGCTGCATTCATTGCAGATGTACCATCTTACAAAACATTTATTGAAACACTGGAAAATTTGCAGAACATTGTATTTTAACTGGAAGGAAAGGAAATATCTAAAAATACTTTCAGAGTCAACCTTCTCCAAATTTGAAGAAAATGAGTCTCCGAAAATGGAGAGGTAGGAAGACAGAAAGAGGGAAAGGAAAAATGAGATTTTGCAGCCTTCTAAGACCTTACAGTGGAACTGTACGTGACAGACTTCAAACAACCTCTTTATTTCTTTGGATGTTTTGTCTTGGAAGCGACTTCCAAGGCCACCTAGTCCAATGACCCTGCAGGGAGCAAGGACATTTGCAGTTAGAGCAGATCGCTCAAAGCCCCATCCAACATTCTTTGGAATGTTTTCAGGGATGGGGCATTGACCACCTCTCTGGGCAACTCGAGCCAGTGTCTCATCACCCTCAGTGTAAAAAATGTCTTTCTTCTATCTAGTCTAAATCTCCCTTCTTTTAGTGTAAAACCATTGCCCCTTGTCCTGTCACAACAGGCCCTTACTAAAAAGTCTGTCTCCATCTTTCTGGTAGGCCCCCTTTAAGTACTGGAATGCTGCAAGAAGGTGTCCCCAGAGCCTTCTCTTCTCCAGGCTGAACAACACTCATCCTGTCCTCACAGTAGAGGTGTTCCAGACCTCTAGTCATTTTTTTGTGGCCTCCTCTGGCCCAGCTACAACAGGTCCCTGTCTTTCTTATGCTGGGGGTCCCACAGCTGGACACAGCACTGCAGGAGAGGGTCTCACCAGAATGAAGCAGAGCAACCAAATTACCTTGCTCGGCAGGGATTCCAGGGTCTGGGATTCCAGGTGGCTCTGCTACCAAGCTGAGGAGATCATCTACTTGGTGACTCCTCACAGCGCAGCTCTCAACACTGCTAGCGGTTATGAGCAAAGGCTCTAGCCTGCCCTGCAGGCAGGGGCCAGGAGGGCTGTCTGTGTTCAGGGGAGCTCTGTCAGGCTTGCCATCTCAGCTCTGGCAAGCACAGAGAACGTGGCTTTCTGACGGGTGGAGACCACAGCCAAGCTCCACCTGGCAGAGCTTGGACCCCTGGTAGAACCAACTCCACAGAAGTCCCACCAATATTTATGTTTCTAAGGGGAGCAAGGTGCTCAGCAGTGACATTTTACAGCAGCTAAGAATCTCAGCACCAAAGCATTTCAACAAAGCTAAATAAAGCACAGCTACTGCTGTTCAAAACCAGGATATTTCTCAAAATACTTCTGGACCAGGCTCTGCTGGGGTATCCTTATGAGTATGACTAAAAAAAATTCAAAAAAATCCTGATTATCTTATTTATTCTTATGATTCTGACAAAACAATCAGACTCCGGTTACACTCCACAAATGCATCAGCTCCCTTCCTGGAGCACAGCAGGTTTCATGGACCCAGCTCATGCCCTACATCAAACAGCCACCACAAGAAGTTTTGTTTGGCCGCAGCAATACCTGTTCAAAGCAGATTGGCTTTAAAATGAAACGACTGCTGATTGCTTTTGAAATTATACTAGCTTTCCTTCAAGGACTTCCTACAAGAAAAATAAATCAATAAAATATTAACTACTGTTTCAGTTGTTAGTGTAAGGCAGCTGCAATCTTCTCCCTCTCCTTTCTTTCTCTTCTTTCTCCTCAAAAAAAACAACCCTAGAATATATCAAACACTAAACCTTTAATAGCATCCCTGTTTCGCCAATGCAAGACATGGAAACGTTATCTCAAATATCAAAATGGGCATGATTCTTATTTAAAGCATTTCAGAGGAGATTTAATCAGTCTTTGGAAAGAGTAAGCAGTTGTACATACAATCATTTGCACTGTGTAGAGCATTAGAACATAATTTATATTTATTAGACTTTGTGGGGTACAATAAATCATTGTTTTCATTTGTAGAACATTATTACAAGAGTGATTTCACTGAAGGAATTCTTACTCGTGGCCTATAGGAGCGAAAGGTTAATGGCATAATGAATTCCTATAAAACAAATAGTAGACTTTCGCCATCCTTCAGCCAGCGGGTGGTAAATTAGCAGGTAATAAAGTGTGTGTGCAATCTGCATTCACAGGCCAATAAATAATATTCAGGGGCTAGTATTACCTGCTCTAGTTGACAGTGCATTACTGGGACTATATAGCTCCACAGCATCTAGGAAATGTAAGGAGAGCAAAAGGGAGCTGATTTTGCAGTAGCCTGACTTTTAGCACTAATATATGTCAGATATTACCAGAGAGGCATATCTAGGATATTATAGCAACGCTCATAAATTCTACATTGCGCTGTAATAAAGTACTGCCTCTACATGTGGCCAATACGCATTCCTGTGGTCCCTTCAGCTTGTGACATTTGCTCTGCCATCCTATTAATACTGGTGGCATTTCGTTCCAGTAATGGAATAGCTGAGGGAAAAAAAAAACAACCACCTTAATATGCAGCACCACTCTGAAGGCCAAAAACCCCCCCTTCAAAAACAATATGCTAGCTCTCAGTGTGAAAATTAAACATATTACCAATGTATTTCTATGAATGGGCATTAATTACCCATTCAGGCTACAACACTTGTGCAATGTGTTGATGCTCTCCAGCTACAAGAAATACTGTCACATCGCTATTCAATTAAAATACAATTAAAAAGGAAGTGCTTCACTTTTTTTTTTTTTTTTTTTTTTAGCCCTAACCAGTCTCAGTCTTCCCTTTTCTTTCCAGTATTGGAGGAGAACAAGCACCTCAGTTAATTCCTTGTTGTTATTGATGGTTCTGTACAACAGAAGTCAAGACGCAAGGCTTGTCTGAGGGGTGTTGTAGAGAATCCCAAGTAAATTCAGTGGCTCGGTTAGTCTGCTTTGTTCTGTGCATTCTGGAGAAAGAAGTATTTTCTAACAGGTAGCTGGAGATTTGGAACGATATTTGAAATCCTTTCACTGCAAAGAGAAGAAAATGGGTCAGGTGTCCGAGGCTGTTGTTCTCTTCAGCCTGAACAGATCCATATGGTGACTTTTGAAAACCTCATTCTAAATCCCATGTACCTTGTAAGATAACTGGTCTCAGACACTTGACTATACTGAGAAACGAAACTGCGAAATTAAGCCAAGTGGCACTAAATGAAAAAAACCTGATGTCTTCTCAGGGTCCCAGTGGTCCTAAAATATAATTACCATTTGTTTTTGATGTTTTTCTCTGAAAACTAACTGTAGTTTGAAGCCTGCACAGCAGGCAGAGCGGTGCTTTTCTGGCTCAAGGGGGTGGCAGAGGGACAAGGCTGCTGGGACAGCGCTGGGAATCAGTAGTAAGAGCCACATCACTGCCAGGTTTCCTGGGGGCACTGCCCAATGGGGTACCTCAAATTGCTCCCCAGCATTATCACAGAGACTGGTACTAGGCACCAGGTCAAAACTGTGTTATAACTAATTGCAAATCCTCCTCTTAAGCCCATAAATTTATACTTAATTTTAGTAATTTTAGTAACAGATTTAAACACATTCAGGAGAGTTACTTCTGTGTTATGTAAGTTTAAAGAAGAAAAAATCATATTTAAGCTTTTAGCATTATCCCAAACAACATTCTCGTTTACGAGCTGATTAAAAGAAATAAAGCAAAAATCCAAATACACCAGATCAAAAGAACCATAGCCCCAGGTATGTTATTTCCAGCTTCCAGGAAAACTTTGTATGAAAAAAACTTTTTAAAAAAAATTACTGTTATTCTACTTACTATGGTAATTGAGTAAGGGTATGAAAAACTACATTTCTCGAAGTGACAGAACTCCAGAAAAGCCAATAATGTCACCACATCACTATCAATGTCATTAAATTGCCATTTTGGTGAGAATAACCACTGCCCTGTGCCACCACCATACAGATCAAGAAATACTATATATGGGACAAATAATAGCTTGTTCAGTTTCTTTTGATTTTAGCTTGATTTTTCCATCAGCTTAATGTTAAGCTTATGTTTAGGGTGGTTTAAGTAATGAAAATGGCTGCATCCAGAATATGCAATATCTCTGAGTTGATCGTGGTTTTTGCAGAGCAATATTTACCCAGGGAAGTAGGGAGGAATTGTTATCTTTCACGCTCTGGTCTTATTGTCAAGTGGGTGTCTCATTGTTTCCATATTCACCTCAGTGCAGCTGCTGGAATTAATAGTGGCTTTTTAAAGAGTATTCATGACCTTTAAATAGACAACATAGGACTCAGCAGGTGAGTTCAGAGCTTTTATCAGGTGATAAAAAGGGACATTAAGGAGCCCTGCTGGGGCAGAGACATGGCCACTAGCTTTACTTCTTTTCTGCTTTAAAAACACATACCTGTTTTCATTGGTGTGAGAAACAGACAGATAATTGTGGATTGCAGTGTTGCTTTCATTTTGAACATTGCCTTTTCTACCAGGGCCAAGTCTGGGTGCCTGTATTTGCACATATTTTGAAATGGTTAGAACAACCTACCCCCTTGCATTTAGTTTTTTTCTTTGCTATTGAGCAGTTTCCACCTGTGCACAATGCTGGAAAACATTTTTTCAGGAAAAAACCCACAACCTTGAACAATAACATTGTACCTCTTTACGATTTTTACATAATATCTACTTATTGTAAATTATATACTCCAAAACATTAAACAGAGCACATTGGTTATGGCATCACAGTCATTAAGATCATACTTCTGTTAGTCTGTTGGTTGCAATTCTAAGACTCTCCTGCATACCTATATTATTTTGAAATAATTTTGTCAAGAGCAATATAACTATATCACATTTTGAAATTAGGACTGATGTCTTCAAATCTATAGCAGAGTCTTTCAAACTAGAGCTGGGAGCTGAGGACAGGGAGCCATTTCAATGCTGCTGGCTGGAAACCTTGCCCTCAGACATGTGCACTCGGTGGTTGGACAAGGTTTCCCGAACGCCTCCCTTCACTCAGCCCCATCTGCTCCGATGGCACAGTGCCCACTCGCCCCGGACACTGCCAGTTTTGCTCAATGCCAAGCAAAATGAGTTTAGATGGGCAGTTTGCGAGCAGTATCTCCTCTACAGAAAGACCCTCCTCTGTGAGGGCACTGGTGCACAAGTGCCAATGGCACTTCATACTTGATTGCATCTGCTAGTACTTACAAGCCAAGAGCGGAGCCACCTAAATGGAGATGGTAACAAAGACAGGAATCTGTATTTATGCTTGCCAACAGGCTGCCTATGCTCAAACATAAAGTTATTAGAACAACACAGGGTATCAAACTCAACATTAAACTAGGTCACAACCGCAGAAGAGCCTGTTAAGGCTAATTCACAACAGATTATGACATAAACAAACAAAAAACCCAGGAGCCATAAAAGATCCAAAATGCAGTTTTGCACCTTACCTGGAGGACTATAAAGGACCTGCAATCATATTACCCTTTTGTGTTCAACATTTACAGTGGAAGAATTAAAAAGGTAAGTTAAAACCAATTCAAATGCAAAGGTGCATAGAAAAAAACAAATGAAGCCTCACTAGAAATTCCTTATCATGTTTTCCATTTGCCTGCATAGAAGTTTATGCTCTACTCATCCTCTTTAATGGGCCAGCATGTTAAATAGTTGGCTATTCCAGACCTTATAAGGATAAAAATGTAACTTTCCTTTCCTTATAAGACAGAATATTATTAATATTTAGAGATTCCCTTCAAAAGACCATAAGGGTTTACTGATAAGTTTTTTCCTCCAGCTTCCTCCTAGTCTGACCTCACTTACAGATAAGCTTCTGGCATTCATTTTTTTTCCCTCAAAGGCTATAAATCATAATGGATTATAATTAAATGTTATTTTATTGTACTGTTTGTATACCAAGAAGAGGTTTCTGTAGCATTAGGAGTGGTACACACGCACACACCAAGAAGCAAGCTCTCCCATAAAGAGCAAACAGTCCTGCCTAGATAAGCTCAGAAAGGTGTCCTGGGTGCTGCTCATCACCTCATTATCACCCTCTTCTGAGATGGGAAAAACACTAAAACAGGAAAAGATGCTGCCTCTACCTTGCCACTTACTTAAGAGATTGCGAGTCCAGGGAATTCTTTTGTCCGTGTAAAGAACAATACACTCTAGATCATAACCATAAACTCTTACTCCTTCTCTCCCCTCCTCTTGTTCACCTGTCTCTATTCCATGACTCAGACCATGAGGATGGCCATACTGAGGGTCATGAGAAAGGCTCACCCAGTCCCTATCTGCCTGCTCTGGCAGGGGCCTGAGGGGTCTGTCGGAGTAAACATAGATCAAGATGCTTTCTACAGTGCCCTGTTGGTAACTGGTGATCATGTATCTAAATCTTTTGGAGAGTTTCAAGCCTTATGCTTCTTTTTTGTGTTGGTTTTTGAGGTATTTGTTAAGCTTTTCAGTCAAATTTGTCTTTAGCTAGGGTTTTCACAAGTGATTTTTCACAGTAGCTTTTTTTTTTTAACAGAGGAAGTGTATTGTTTTGTTAACACTCTATATTTCAAGAAGAAACCTTAATAAAGTATCTTATTTTACCTTAAATGCCTGTAATATATTTAAAATATTTGCATCTTGTCTGGAAGAAGTGTTATTCTACTCATAGATGAGGTGGCAGGAATACACAGAGGCAGCCAGAGCACATGACTCACCATTTTCTCACGTAAGCTGTTTATGAAACTTGCACCTCAAGAACAAGGAATCCATCTCATGATGCTACTGTCAGGACATAGCTGGAGCTCCTCAGGCTGAACTTAGTCTCCCTGGCAGAGGTGGCTGGAGGTCCTAGGTGTCCTAGATGTTTTCCTCTGCTGATCCTGCTATGTAAATAACCTTCCAAGTCATTCCCCTGACTCGCCATGATGTTATTTTTCTTCACTCTGTAATTAGGAAATTTTTACCCTCTCAACCTCAGGTACACCCATCCTGTCTCCAAAACAGCTCTGATCTGGCTCAGTTCTAAAATTCATTTCCACAACCACATCTCATCTGAGTCAACTGCTATTCAACTCATCGGGAATGTTAAAAACGATCTTACTGGTTTTATCAGGAATTGAATTAAGCTTGTGACCTTCTAACTGATGAAAAAAACTATTGCAACCAGCCAATGTGTCAGTTCCTGGCAGCCCAGCCCTATTTAAGGAATACTTAAAGATCAATATTGTTTACTTTTAAGCAAGTGTAGCAGCCTTATTGCTCTCAGAAAGACTTTAACACACACTTAAATTTAAGGATAAGATGAAATATTTTCCCGAGTCGGTAATACATATTATATCTGCTTTTAATTACAACAATTTATAAATATGGCTGTTACACTGTACTATCTATCACATATGTTGGATTACCAACAGCTATGAGCATTCTTCCACTTTCAGTATGCTGCTTATTTTCATCGGCACAGATTGTGCTGTTGTTTTTATTCTCCAAACCAGTCTGACTTTATGATTCTGTTCATTTCACACCTGGCAACACAGAAGATGCAGAGGTAATAGAGGGGAAATCCTTTAGCAATCAGTAAAATGACTAGGACTGCAGTGGTGATGCATGTTATTTTCCTCAAGCAGCAATAAACACGAGTGAATTTTCAAGGGAGCTACAAGTCACTGTTTGCTACAGTGACACGCCAGCATAGGCTCATGTTATTATGTAATAATACAGAAGATAGCTCATCACAGAGCAAAATATCAGGGAGGTGGGTGCTGCAACACAAAGCAACTCCATGTGAAATACGTGTAACATGCTGTTGATGTTCGAAACATACAAACTTATGTTCTCCTATTGCTTAAATTAGTGAAAAAGCATGGAATATACTTTTACCTGGAATAAGATAGAAACTTTAGGTTCTTAAGTCCAGTGATGACTTTGTAGAATTTCATGTTTTTGGTTTCATGATGTTCACTTGGTCACAGCGTCTTCTACCTTAGTCTTCTCTAGCGATGAGGCATTTCTTCCTAAGTCTGGAAAAATAAACTGTATGCTTTCCAATACGTATTAATAAGCAAGTAACTACTAAAAATGCTACAGCTGAACTAACAAAAATTTTTCAATGTCTTCATCTAAAGAGTGGTTTATGTAGTCATTTTTATTCACCAACAGTAAGGAATCTACAGCAGGAACCACCTGTTTTTATCATAAATCCAGATACAAACCATCTTCCTTTCTTGTGGATGGCAGAGTTGGTGAGGAACCAGAGCACAGACCATGCTCGAATTCTCTGCGCTGAATTTCTGCAAAATATCCAGGCAGAAATAGCAGAAAATACATTTGAAAAAAGCCATGGGAGAGAGCTCAGATCTACATAAATTCACAAGTCCTTGCCTTAGACAGCTACCTGAAGATGTGTGAGAAGGAAAAAATTCCCCAAGACAGAGGATATAATGTAAGAAGAGCATCACCACAACAGGGATGAGGTTCAAGTCCCATGAAGCACAAAGAAAAGGCAACTAAGACTTGGAAACTCCTCTTCAAAACTACTTTACACACTCTTGACCTTATTTCAAATTCATTTTGTGAACTCTCTTCAAATAAATTCCTCTGCATGTTTCACTAGAAAAACACACTTTAAAAAATCCCTGGTGATTTCATGTAGTTTGGAAATGATGTCATCTTACTCATGCCAGCTAACTTTCTTTCTCAGTGTTTCATGTAGTGCTTCAATAAATATTGAGACTACAATGAAACAGGAACTCTTCCAGTCAAATATAGGCTGAGGAATTGTTTCACAATGTGTGATAGTGTGTGATAGTACAGAAAGCATCCCTGTAAAATGATATATAAAGAAGGGATTCAAATGCAGATTGTTTAACAAAGCATAAATAATTCATAAACATTTAATAAAATTAATCAGCAGACTCATTATGTTTACATCAATATTTAATACATTTTTATTAACTTTTAATAAACACTTACTATTTTAATTTGATAAAATTAAATAAATTCATTCCTAAGAGCTCCAAAATGGTCACACAACAGACATATGAAATAGTACAAAACTTTTGGGAGAAAAACTTGATATTTTAGTGGTATTTTGTAAATAATCATTATCCTATTGTTTCTAGTAAAGGCTTTAAAAACACTCTTCCAAAAATGTCATGTGTAGACAAAAAAAACCATACACTCTAATGACTTTATGCCTTATTTTTTTCAGGGAAGGGCAAGCCTGTAGGGGCCTTAGGGAAGGCAAGGAAACAAATGTCATCTTTCTTCTCATATAATTGTATACCCATGTGCTTTACGTAATCAAAATGAATACTTCAATTTGCTACATATTTAGCTGGAGGAACAGAAAGCATATGGAAAAAAAGCCCCAGGGGCAAATGATCTCACTCACCTGGAAAACAATGTGTGTGTTAATAGAGTAATTTGTTAATTAAAGATTCTAAGATGTCCACCAAAGCCATTTATTTCTGAATTACCACTTCCTAGAGTTAAACAAGATCCCGGGTAAAATGTAATTAGAAACTCTATTTTTCCTCTGTCTCAGTTGTTCCTGAGTGCAATCAATTTGACAAGTATCCCAAGAGTTACCTCAGCAGCAGATGGTCTACACGCCAGCCCAATCAGCACAGCACACCAAGAACAAAAAAGATAAAACAATTTCACGCCTGTCGCTAGAGCTCTAAGATACAGTGCTGTATTGAATTAACTTCAACTTAAGATCCTTGCTAGCAGTGGAACACAAAACAGGGACTACTGCAGAAGACAAATAAATACTCATTTATGAGACTCCAAACACAGTGAAATATTTTAGGGGGGGAATGTTCAAAACATAAGTAGTGTTTCTTCAGCTCACAGTAGCAAACATGAAAACTTGGCCATAAACACTGATCCAGCATCAGGTTCCCCTGATACCTGGGAATACTTTCCATTTCAACTATGTGGCAGCTTGTTACAAAACTGAGAGCTGGTGGTTTGGTTTTTACTTTTTTTTTTTTTTAAAGAAAATAACAAGGAATTACTGTGCTCTGTGTTGAGAATGCTAACAGAATCACAGAATGTTTTGGGTTGGAAGAGACCTTGAAGATTATCTAGTTCCAATCCCTTGATCATGGGCAGAGACATCTCCTACTAGACCATCCAACCTGGCCTTGAACATTTCCAGGAACAGGGCATCCACAGCCTCACTGGGCAACGTGTTTCAGTGTCTCACCACCTTCACAGTGAAGAACTTCTTCCTTAGACCTAGTGCAAATTCATCCTCTTTCAGTTTAAAATCATTAACCTTCATCCTTCCTCACCTTTCCTGTAGGCCCCTGTGGGTCCCAATACTGACCCCTGAGTAACTCTACTCATCAGTAGTCTTCACTTGGACATCAAGCCATTGACTGTAACTCTTTGAGTGCAACCATCCAGCCAATTCCTTATCCACAAAGTGCCCCACCCATCAAATCCACATCTGTCCATTTTACAGACAAGGATGTCACGCTGGACAGCATTAAATGCTCTGCGCAAGTCCAAGTAGACGACAACTGCATACTACATGGTACAGTTGCTCTTATTTTTAATGGTGGAATGTGGCCAAAACTATTGGCAGATGATGTTAGAGTTATAGGTAATTACAGCAGAGCTTCCTTTTGGCAAGTTGCTAAGAGACAAACTTAGGATTTCCAAAAGCTCTATTGTCTGCTCCCCAGAAAAATTAGGGAAATCCACATTAATGAAAACGCACAGTGTGTATTGTAACTAGTCTTAAGGATTTCTCAGAGAAATGTATCAATGAAGAGCTATTCCTATTTAGGGCTCATCTTAGGTGTAAGCATTGCTTATCTCACGTGTATTGTCTTACAGCAGGTGTTGGGCAGTGGTTCTTCACCAGTTTTTTCGTCAGGGATTGTTCCTTTAATTTATTAAAGGTTGTTCCTTTAATGAAACATATACATTTAATGATAGGAAATTTTACAGTTGATATTAAGAACAAGATGTTATCTTTGCATTAATACTCAGATTTGTCATATTGGCAGTTATATTTATAAAAATGTAGCTGTCTTTAGTGATTGAATCATATAAATACATATTTCTAGACATAAACCCCTAAATCTGCCATTTTTAATTTTTTGAATCAAATGCATGTTACGCATCAGAGAATGTACTATGAATATGGATACTCCTAAACATTAATCCGCTGAAAAATCATTTTGCTGCAGTAAGCATTTAAAAGCACAGTAATTAAAGCTGACATGAAAATAACACATCAGGAAGGTTAGTAATCTAAACACAGTATGTAAGACATGACAGTCCATGAAGACATATGGTAAATAATGCTATTCCGTAGCCAGATAATCAGTATTTCTACAAAAGAGTGACTAAAGCCTTGGCATTGCAGTAGCAAAATGTTTCACATCTGGGATTGAGCGTTCATATTCTGTCTCTAACCAATACAGAGGTTTTATCTATTCTGTACTGGCCCCTTTACCTCTAAAGCTCCGTGATTCTCTTTTTGTAGAGTAGTTATATTGACTTTTGGCATTTGGCTTAATTTCAGCCATTGGGAATTTTTAACACAGGTTCATTTTGCACCTCTGAAAACTGTATTTCTTTACAGGGGAGCCTTCTTTTTCCTAAATTTCTTGGAAACTTTGTCATATCTTTCTTACCTAAATTAAAAAAATACTCTGCGAACACAACAAAGTCTCATTTTTCTTCTCCAACAGTCAGAAGTGGAAGTGATCCAAGAATCCCACAAACCCACCAGCTTCTCTGTATCAAAACTGCTGAAATTATTTTCCCTCTTTTCCTCCATCCTGCCTATCTGGCCTCTATAATACTCATTTTGCTTCAGACTATGCCCAGCATTGGCTAAACAGAAACTCTTCACCTGTCCATCTCACAATCTCTTTCAACTTGGATAATTTCCCTTCAGTCTGCTCTGTCCAGAGCAAATGCACTTAGTGCATAACTGACACAATAAAATAACATGCTGAAGCCTTTTGACTTTCTTTCCATAAGGAAAACCAACATGCGAGAAGGAAATACTTTACTATCTCTTCCTGAAACTTTGCTCAATCTTTTTTCTGAATCATCAGCTCAATAAATGTTACAGAACAAATAAATAGGAAATATGTTTCTGTGGGGATCTGTGAGTCTGGCTGCGTGCACCTCCCTGTCCCAAGCAAAGCCTCTAATACAACATGCAGAAAGTAATTAAATATATTCAGTCTATACCTGGGGGTTCTCAAAGCAGATTAGAGATATTACTAGAGTACTGATGAGGTGAGAATGCAAATTCGCTATTTTTGTTGCTCAGCAAGGACACTGTGGAAGTCCTTGCATTTCAGCCTTGCTTTTGGGAATAAACCCACCATCTGCTGCATTATTTCCTCTCTACATTTGCCAACTCATACCAAGGTAAATTAATTTGTTTTCAGTCTGTATCACCATCAGTCTCTCCCTCTGACACAGACTGGGATTGCCTCCTCTCACAGAGTAGAGTTTGAAAAGTTTGAGGTAACATGGGGCCGATAAAAACTACGCTGTTATGGGAAGGATTATTGGGAAGAGTGAAATGTTGAAGAGGCTTTCCCAGGTTAATATAGGTACTCTTTCACTTTGCTCCGATAGGAACAGGGGGAAACTGCTCCAGGAAACACAGGGGAGACAGAGTTAATGGATTTTCTAGTAACTTGCACATTTCCCTGATCAGGAACAGGGGGGCCCATTGCTGCAGGGTTTACAGAGAATCCCACTGCATACTGTCTGCTCAGCAATCTCTCTCTTTGATATTTGTGTTGCAGAGTGGTATTTGCAAGTTCAGGGAAAAGTCTAAATGTATTTTGCACTAAAATGAAAAGGCTGAATACAATTACCTCTTCTAGAAAACTGATGTATGTGCAAACTAAAATAAAAAGGAGAATACATTACTGGGCTAAGACGAATCGGTTAATTCCTATTTCTTTGCCTAAGCTGTTTATCAACGGAAAATGTGCCTAATATTAAGTAATTTTTCTTTTATTTCTATGTAGAATTATTTTTAAAGGGAAATCTGACTGAAAACCATGGAGCCTACTCCACAAAATCAGTCTGCGAACAGTACTTTGCAAACAAACTTCTATGTTCTTATGGCTGCTGGCAGAGCAGTCAGTAAATCAATGCCTGGCAAATCAATAAAATAATCTAATGGGACAACAAGAACAATTTGATACTCGAGATATTGAACCCAAGTCCAGAACACATCTGCCACTGTAACTGAACTGTATCTTAAATGACTTGGAGGAACAAAAGGGTTCTGACAACCTTTGACCCATTCTTTTTGATAGAATACAATTTAACTGCAAAATAACCAATAAAAGTAATTATTCCCTTAACATCTGCAAGTGAAAAGTTCATAGATTCATAGAATAGTTAAGATTGGAACACACCTTGAAGATTATCTAGTCGTAACCTCCCCTGCCGCTCCCCACTAGACCAGGTTACTAAAGGCCCCATCCAACCTGGCCTTGAACGCTTCCAGGGAGGGTCATCCAAAACTTGCCTGGGCAACCTGTGCCAGTGTCTCACCACCCTTACCGTGAAGAATTTCTTCCTGACATGCAGTCTAAACCTATCTTCCTCCAGCTTGAAACCATTACCCCTTGTCCTATCATGACAAGGCCTTGCAAACAGCCCCTCCCCAGCTTTCTTGCGCAATGTAGTGAATAAACACATAGCATAATTCAGTTAGTTAAAAACAAATCAACTCTTGATGAAATCTACAGAGATTAGAAAACGTCAGTCGTCAAAACAGAATTTAAGTTATTATAACAAATGCACAATTAAAAACGGGATCTACTCCAACAGTGTACCAAAAATTCTCACATTTCGCATCTTGCAATGTGTCCTTAGATACAGTCACCTGTCATTCTCTTGCTTCACAATTTCACAAATGATTTTTGTACTGCTGATAAAAGGTGAGGAAAAATACGAACAGAGTTGGATAAACCCTAATAATCTGGGGTTAGAACATCACTCACCAAACCTGAAGTTTAAGTTTGTTTGAGAGGTGGTTGTGACTGGGTTTAATGATGATGCTGACTTATCTCGGCTCCACATATGAGACTTTAGCCGTCCCTTGTAATCCTGTTTCTGTTTGGGTTGATTTTTAGCAGTATGTCTCTAATGAAATCAGTAGTACCTAACAGATTTCCACACAACTTGGCAGGTCAGCCATGGCTCCTGAAAACTTCTAAGGGTGAATGTTCCACTACCTCTCTGATTAATTTCTCCCACTATCAGCTAAATGAAAACAAACAAACAAACAAAACCAACCAACCAAAACCAACCAACCAACCAAAAAAAAAAAATAAAAATGTGCAGAGCTTCAATAGTAATTCTCATTGAAACTATCAAAATATTCAAACTTTATTCCAAAAATGTATGGACAATTAAAAAAACAGAAATATTTTTAAAATTAAAATATTTTCACAACTAAAAATTAAAATAATAACAAATGTAATAAGTAAAATATATTTTTTAATGACATCATATTTCAAAAATGGATTCAATCTTTCCCCATGCACGTTTAATTACAGCTTTAAATTATATCATCCTGCACTGTTGAGCAATGCTTCAATATTGAACAATGGCTTCACATCACACTAAAAATAAAGGCAACACCAGGACAATCTGGCTTTTCTCATAGGTTTTGGAATGTTTGTGTTGAAAATTCTCTTTGATTTATTCATATTGATTACCTGATACTTAATTATAAGCAATATATATGAAATATTTACCTACGTTTCCAATATGTTTCAAAACTCACCAGAATTATTTCATCAACGACAACCTGAAAGAGTTTAAACTAAACTGATATTAGCTACAGTATCTTACAATTCACATCACAATATATTTTACAACCTGCCTTTTCAACTAACAAAGAGGTTTCTCTCTAAAGCCTTAATAGCAAGTTACTCTATTCCAATAATATAGAAAAAGGTGAGACATAAGCACAAATGTATGAAATCAGTCATCCTGGCTAGTGCTGTTATTCTTCATAAATAGAAAATGAAATATTACGCTACTTTGAATGCTGTTATATCAGGAAACAAGTCAGGCACATCTATGCAATTTGCTTTATAAGTATTTAATGTATATTTTCTTCTGAGGCAGTTGTGCTGCTTTTAGTTGAAAGTTTAAAAAATTTGTTTTTTTTTGTTTTTTTCTAAAAATGATGATCCACTGATTTCAATTGATGTTAAAATGTGTCACAAAGTACAAAATCATACACGAATTTTATCTCATTTAGCATTCCATTATCACTATGTAAGTCAAATAGTTATTAAAGTCCTGTCATATAGGTCACCAGTTATCTAGAAGGAAGCGTCAGTAATTTGTTTTACAGTCCTGATTGATATGTAAACCATAAACCATTTACTATAGGTGCCCATCACTGGATGTATTTATAGTGATTGGCACCAAAATCCCAAAACAGCCTTGTTAAGTTAATGAGACAATTTAGGAAAGAAAGCGCTACTTAGAGAGAACAGAATTATTACACTGTAACCGCAAATAGCTAGGAGGAAACACAAGAAATGTTCCATAAAACGTTCTATACTCCTATGTAAAGTGTACTTACCTAAATTCACTTTTGTTATACTCCAGCTATATACCGACCTGGCACCCAGTGAATACAATTTCTGGGCATTATTTCAACTGGGATTTTTTCATCTTTATTCTACTGCTGGTATTGTCTCTGTACTATGAAATTCACAATGTGAAGCTGAATTTAAGTAATTCAGATGAAGTCATGCTCCTGGCGACGTATTCTCTAACGGGATGGGATTTTGCCTCATAAGCTGCTATGATCACCTCTTCCTTTCCTGGTGGTTTCCCTATTGCATTGTCAGGATGCAAGCATGAAAGAATTGCACAATACCCTCAATGGAGGAGAGAAGAATAAAAACGGACCTCCAGAAGTTCAAACAACAAGCAAGACATGAACAGCGTGTTACGGTAGAAATAAATCTCTGTAGTACCTGAAACCTAAATTCAGGCAAGCATCAGCAAGGGTCTAGAAAACAAAAGTGCAGCTAAGAACGGAGGAGAGATATGAGACTATCCACTCCATTCATAGTCTGAATGCCCTTTCATAGCAAGTCACTCGAGAAAGTGACCACCTACCCTGACTGTTTTTATCAGTACCCCTTCATTAGTTAGAGACCATGCACTTGAAATGTTTTTTGCAGATACCCATCCTTTATTTCTAGAGTTCACAATTTCAACTGTGAACATCTGAATAATAGGCAATGTGGATAATTAATAGCGGTGGGATCTACCCTCTGGTAAAGAACGTTTCCAGCTAGCGGGTTCTCTGTTTGCAATTGAAAACTATTGATTAAAGTGTTCAAAATGAAAATGTTTTCTTATAGTATAGTCTCTGCAGATCAGAATTAAATTCACAACAGCTGCAAATATGATCACTCTTCTAACCCTCAAAAAACAATTAAGGTTGCTGCAAGGGAAAACATTAATCACAGCAGAGCAGAACTGATGAAGAGTAGAAGGCAAGGGGCATGAAAAGCCTGTTCAGATCTCAGCAGCTATGCAGCATGCACAGGCTAACAAGAAGCTGTATATATGCTGTAAGAACAGGCTGTAGCAGAAAGATAATGATGCATATCACCTCTGAGCGACCCCTTTACACACAACTAGAAATATACTTATCGTTTCTCAAGGTGCGTAATACAGAGGTTTGCAACTTTTCTAGATAAAGTTCATTTTCAAGTACCTGCCTTTTAAATATTGTACCTAAAATTAATTAGGTAGTGACATCAAAAGATATTTCATTAAACTCAAACATACTCAGAATCACAGAATCACGGAATTATTGAGGCTGGAAAAGACCTCTGAGATCATCAAGTCCAGCCTATGACCCAACACCACCACATCAACTAGACCATGTCACTAAGTGCCACGTCCAATCTTTCCTTAAATGCCTCCAGGGATGGTGACTCCACCACTTCCCTGGGCAGTCCGTTCCAATGTCTGATCACCCTTTCCATGTGGAATTGCTTCCTAATATCCAACCTAAACCTCCCCTGGTGCAGCTTCAGGCCATGCCCTCTTGTCCTGTCACTAGTTGCCTGGGAGAAGAGCCCGACCCCCACCTGACTACAACCTCCCTTCAGGTAGTTGCAGAGAATTATAAGGTCCCCCTTGAGTCCCCTCTT
>VWZK01012104.1:96079-125234 GCA_013396935.1 Baryphthengus martii
CATCTGCATATTTTCCCCTAAAGCTACCTTCTATTGTCCTTCAAATACTCTTCAGAGTCACGACGACCACTACCCCTCTGCATACTGCTCCACGTCCCAAACGGCACTGCCTCCCTCAATAACCTGCTGCCCAGAATACACCCACACTCCCAGGACTGGACTGTGACTCAGAAGACTGGTTTCCATAGATACTGTATATCTAAGGATATTTTACATGGCATGTGAAGTTGTTACTATCATAGCTTGTATTCTTCATTACAAATTTCTTACCTTTGAGAACTCCTGTGTGATAGCTTTGTGATTGGCATTCTTTAGCTCATTCCAACACTTAAGTTTCTATTTACACTGCTTTTTGCAATGTGAATAGTGTTTTGCCTTTTTTATTAGCCAATAACACATTTATTTCCGACATCATTTTGTGGAAAATAAACCACAAAACACCCTGCATCCTAGATTAGTCTTCATCTTACGGCTTCAAGCTAGACCTAGTCCCATCACATGAACAGAGTCCTGACTGACCTTTGCCACGGATGGGCAACTGTGCCTACATTTAACAGACCTGAGGAAACCAAGTTGGAGACCTGAATCTTTCCACTAACCAAACATAAAGCTGGCAGACAGATGGTGGGCTTGTGCAGAGAAAATGATCATCTTCCCTAGGAGTGAAGTATAATTCACTTCCGTGCCCACCCCATCGCTGGCCAATTTCTTCCAGGGTTCTCACTGTCCAAAGTCTGCAGCGCAGAGAACTCAGGGGATTTAGAGCTGATAGGCATCTAATGAGACAAGAAAGCACCTTGGTTTTTAAGACTGTCTGTAATTCATTCTGAAGTAGGTAAGAATAAAAAAAATAAATGATCGGTGATTGTGACACTCCTTCCACTTACGATAACACCTCTGCTAGGAAGAACATGGCTAATCTGCCAACATGTTCCTCATCATCCAATTCTAGGTAAAACAGTGGTGCTAGAAGAAAAGACCTTCTATTTTATTTCTTCTTCTGAAGAATGACAAGTTAACAGAAGGCAAAAGACCTTCTATTTTATTTCTTCTGGAGAATGACAAGTTAACAGAAGGCGAGTAAACAGCACAAAGGCAGGCAGTGGCAGAGAGTGCAATGTGCTTATTTTGCACACTGAAGGTTTGTTCTAGTGATTAATTTCTCAATACAGAAAAAGGACTTTATTAAGCCCATATTGTATGCAGATCTTTTTTTGCTACCCTGTCTTATTTTGACACTGATGGATTGACAGACCAGCTAGCAAAAAGCATACTGAGGAAAACAGCGCTGTTAATTTCAGTGGCAAAAAAAGATATAAAATACAACCAGCCAGTAAAAAGTAGGTGAAGTAACTTGAAGCAACTTCCCCTCCACTCTAGAGAGAAAAAGATGGGTTTATTATACAACAACCACTCTTTTTCGTTCTTACTCTGTGCCAATATTCCTCTCTTCAACGTTTTTTTCTCTTCTGCTATATACATTTCAAACACACTATTCTTATCACTAGTTAATTACAGGCGCAAAATTAACATCTAGAAAAAAAGAACCAGGAACCCGGTATGAGCATGCCAACTACAGATACACATCTGCATATGTAGAAACACTAAAATTCACATAAACATTTATTTCCAATTACAATTCGACAAGTAGAAAGTATTATTTAGGCATTGGCAGATTCAGATTTCCTCCTTTCAGCACGTCTTACAGTGATTGTCTCCTCTTTATATCAATAGGCATTATTAACATGAAAGAAGACACTGGATTTTGTTGTCGTTTTTACCAGCACTTGAGTGACATAAAAGCCATATACTAAAGTCTGTTATACCTAAGAAGGTTTTGGGTCAAATTAGTTAGGCTGCATTGCAAGAAAAAATTTGGACCCCGAGCTGGGCTCTACTTTTCCTATATTCACAGCAGTGAAAAAAATACTAATTTGAATGGATCTGACTGATTATTTACAATAGAAAAAGAGGATCTTGACCTTTTGAAGTAGAACTTTCTATGTATTACCTTAATTCTTCCTCGAGATTTCACTGGACCAAGTTGAGATAAGAATGCACTAGAAATGGAAAATGTTTCTTTATAACTTGCAGGATTTAGAATGTGCAATCCTTACTTGCTGTGTCTCATCCATGAGAAAGGTCCACAGGCAATACCTACAGTTGATTTAAAAATGTGTATTTTTAGAAGTATTTTCCTGGTTTTGCTGCTTCTTTTGAGGGGAACAAAAAAAAAGAAAATAATGTCTCTTTAAAAATCTCATTCGTAGCAAACAAACACCACTGCTAATTTAACTGTAACCTCCTTTAATTCACATAAATAATACTATATCCATTGTGGATTCACATTTGAAGCTTAAGGAATTACTATATTTTTCTCTACATGGACTTGCACATTTTGATCTTATCCCGGCAAAAGTAAAGTCTACTGGTACGTTATTTAACCTAAATATTGTATGAATGTAGTCCTACTTACTAAGCTTCTAAATGAACCTGCATAGGCAGAAAATCCAACATTTTCATTAACTGTTTTTTTCTTTGGTATCAGAATAGAAGGTCCACATATGTGTTTCAAAGCACTGATGACACAGAACAGAAATTTTAAAGATATGCCTTTATGGTCATTAATTACACAAATACCCTTACAATAAAGCAGGTAAAAGATTGCTTTAAAATGGATTAACTTTTCTTTCCTGGATTGTGCTCCTCATCATACCTTATGAAATTATTATTCAACTGAAAGCAGCAAGTATTAGGGAGTTTTAATAAATAAAGCGTGCTAATGCCCCAGGTCAAAATAAATCCTCAGTAATACGAATGGCAAAATTTCCTTAGACTTCATTGGTTTCAGAATTTCACCAAGTCAAAATTCAGACTCAGGGTAGAAATTCTCCCAAGCTTTTATAAAACCCATAAAATGAAACAGAAGCTTGAAGGAAAAAATAAGTTGTCTTATAATTCTTAAAGTCAGTACATTAATTTTTGCGGTTAGAAGTAATAAAAAAGCCATTCATAAATATATAAATTCCAATAAACTCTGATAATCTCACTCACAGACAAACACAAAAAGAGAAAACCTTCTAGTGTTCCTGAAGTAAAGGGGTGAAGGAAGGACATAAAAGAACATATAAACCCATGTCTGCTGCAAACATTAAATCAAAGTGACCTATAAAATAACATACACATTTAGATGGTAAGTCATGTTAATTTAAAAGTATCAAATGATCTTTATACAGTAAAACTGTCTTTACTTTCAATAAAGACAGTTAATATAGCTTTGTAAAATTTTACAGCTGGTAGGAATATTGCATAACTGTGTTCACTGCTACATATACACAAGTCTTCAGGCAATGTAAAATAATGGAAATCAGAAAGTGAATGTACGGAGTTTAGAATATGTAGTGAGCATGAGCACCAAGGTAAAATACCCAGTAGATTAAAATTCACCATCTTGGTTACAAACAATCTTCAAAATACATCCACGTGTTAATAAGGTATTGCCTTAATCTGGGAAAGTTAACAAAACCCTTAACATTGCAACATGAGAGATTTTCGCTGGTACAAATTAATGACCCGAGTCAGAAGTTGTACATTGATTTACACCAATTAAGGGTCTAGACAAATATGCTTAAAACTATATTTTAAATGTAGCATATCATGTAAATATTATCATAATGCAAAACATGTATTTTGAGAAAAATGCACATTTACAGAAAATGAACTTGACAGAAAAATTACAACCATGTCGTGTGTTGTATAAGAAGCATATTATCATGTATATATATTACTATATATCAATATATATAATATATATTAAAGATGAATGGATGTTTCAATCGTCTTTTAAGTTTCATGTGAATATCACATCCAAATGAGTTTTTAAAGAGTGTAAAAACTTACTAACTAATAAAATGTTAACACTGCAAGATAAGAAGACTCTGTTTCACAATTATTTCATTGTTTTTTGATAACAGCAAATGATAAAAAGATCCTCAATAACATCCTGTAAAAGGCATTTCTTTTACCAGTGTTTGTGACCAGCAGTTTCTATGTCCACGACTACCCATTGCTCACTTCTGTAGAATCAGAGAACTGGTGATTTCTCCCCAGCAATTAAAAGCTTGTATAGCTTCCAGTTTGTGAAGGAAACCAAAGGAACAATTTGATTTTTTTGCATGTACTGGTAGCATTACAAAAATTCCATGTACTTACAGACAAGACAAAAGAGACTGATTACTCCAAACTGCCCATCAATTACATACCATAAAGCCCAAAAGTTCCTCTAGACCATTACTCTATGGCTCACATTACCTGAGAAATGGTCTGTCCCCAGGAAGGTCATAGTCTGGACAAATTGCAGCTTTCCAAGGACCAAAGACAAGAGACTCTTCATATCTCAGTGGAACAGATTAACTTTTCAAGCATTTCTCTGCAGAGTTGTTCTGGGAAATAACTTAACAATATCTATAGCCTCATTTAGATTTAGGTCTGAATATTTAATTCTTTCAGTTCAGTTGTATTGCTTTTACTGTTTACACTGGGAAGGCCGCCCAATCATTCTTAAAACTGGCAAACTGTCAAGAAACATAGACACACTAGACCTGTGTAAATTTGAAAACTCAAATGTAAATTAACTAGATCTAGTACATTTGGTGGAATTTATTTAGAATGATAAAAAATCAAGCATTTGGCATTTGCAAAAAATTTACTTATAAATTAGACTATCAAGTTACAGAATAAAAAGACACATTTAATCGAGAATACCAGATAAAACATGAAAGAGAACTACCCTTGTATACCCCTATACAACGTACTCAATGTCATATAGTTAATAATAAAAAAGAAGCTCAAAAGAGTATTTTATTGGGTCTTTTAATTTAGTGTGTTCAATTTGAAACTAACACGATTTATTTTTATATTGGTTTTGCTTTTACATATGAAGTCACATATACAGATAGTTCCAGCACTAAAGGCAATACCATATTAGAAAATTATTACATTTGATGGCTATTAGTCTTTTACTGTTAGTGGTTTATACACTATTGAAAAGCAATTATAGTAGATAATAAATAATTGTGCAATGCCTTAAAACTGTTTAACAACTTAAAAAAGAAAAAAAAATAATTTAAATTGTAAGAAAAATAGTAATATTTAAAGTTGTTTGGACATTTTGTTGAAAAAAAAATGTGGACTTTAAGTTAATAGGTGGGATTTTTCAATGACTGTTGCAACTGAAAATCTGAGATCAGTAAATTTTAATCTCCTGCCAGATAAAAATGTATGGATAGGATCATGTGCAACCATATCCGTGTTCAGCGCCCACTTGGCACCTGCATTTTACTGGAGGTAGTGTAGACATATAGTTACGTAGGTATACTCTTGAAATAAAGGAGTATAAAGTCACTTCTACGCTATATTTTTCAGGCAGCAGATAAACAGAAATGGGCATTCACCTGAAACGGAAGCTAGAGAAAATGTACCTTCTTCATGGCATGACAGGCATAGATGCTCAGCAACATCCTGCTCCAAGGCACAGCCTCAGGCAGGGGATCCGAGCTGCTCTCCAGAAACCTCACTGCTCATCTGCTCCTTTTTAGCGACTTTTTGCTTATTAACATAGTTTAGCCCTTTGTAACTGCACGACATGGAAAACTCAGATCCCTTGAGTAGCTGACACTGTAATCATAGTGGCAAGATGCTGTTGGATATGGTTTTTATGTAATATTATACTAAAATTTGTAATACTGATATAGGCAAGTTCTAATCCTATAGATGTGAAAAATAATAGTCAGAGATATATGTTTTAGGATATAGTACTACTATTTAAAAGGATAATATCTATAATAATGGATAATAATACTTTTTAATATGCAATGTATATTAAATAAGATTCCAAAACTACTATTCTTTCAGTTCAATAGTATATACTTTTATTATACTATATAGAAAGGCGAAAAGTAGTAATTAATTGGATAGCTAGCACCTACCTTTAATTATAGAGAGCCTACTTCTAGCACTAATGGTCATGCTGCGAATCCTTAGCTTCACTCATGTCATAAAGTTTCATTTTAACCCAAAGAGATGGCTCTATTTCAGACTCACTTCTGGTTTTATTCTGGACCATCGCAGGTGTGGGCCTGATATATCTCATACTACAACAAATGGGAAGATTTCCTGGGCTAAAGCCAGGTGAGATTCAATAGCAATAAAAAGGTTGCAGAGGTAGGGAGAAGTCTCTGAAATAGAGTTAGAAATAATGGCAGGATATTGATATTAATGTTATTATTAATTTCTATTCTATGCTATTTTCTTTCTTTACCAAAACACTGCGGGAAAGAGAAGGGTGAAGTGAGGTAAGAATTTGACTCAAACCCTGATGGGTTCTCCACATAAAGCTGTTCCTGACCTCCCCTTCACACTCACGTGCTCTTGCTCTCTTCACATGTGACACAGGCAGCGAGGACCTTTGCTCTGGAAGACCTGTCCCCACATCAAGGGCTGTGTGTCATCAGAGACATTATGCTTGGGGGAACCAAGGCCTTCCCTACGCTTTACCTTTCCACTACAAGCTATATTCCCTTGAGGTCAGACTGCCAGTGACATTTTCCTCTTCCCTACCCCTCCCCCCATTTGATGTTAGTCTGTTACACTGTCTTTTTGTGGTTTTGTATAAAAGGGATTAGGTCCAAGAGTCAGCAGTTTGTGCACATGCTACAGGTAGGCAAAATTTGTCACGGTGACATGAAATCTCTAACAGAAACAGATCTATTACCCTTTCTCTCTTGCGTAGTAAGACAGCTGCCCTCAAGGTATTAGCCTCTCAGCCTCCCTGATAAATCACTGACGTATAGAAAACCTGACGATCCCAACACAGCAGGGGTAGAGGATGCTATTCTGCTGCAGAAGAATACGGAAGAACACATCCATGAGGCTTATAATGAAAGATTTTTGATATACTTAAGTAGTTAACAAAAATTTATTGCAAGAGATAGTTTGTCACTAGATTTACAGTTTCAGAGAACATAGTACAAAACATAGTGCATCAGCTTTGTCTAAACATTAAATAGGTGCAAATACACAAAGATAAAAAACAAAAAGTGAATACTTTACAACATAAGTTATAGAACTATAAATATATTTTATATACATTATACATATTCTAAGCATGATTTTCACTCATATATAGAGAGAGTTCATATTAGTATCAGACTACTCAGTGCTTTAGTTATAGTATAGGTCTGAACTTTACACAAATGTTTGCATCGTTATACTTACAGTAAACGCTTCCTAAGGAACGAGGAATTTTAACCAGTTTATTTCACAGAGCCATTCTGCAAAGCCGAGGGGACTGTAGAAACAGCAGGACCGTTTAGCAGAAGTCTCCTTCCCCCATCCCCAAGAATCTGTCCTAAAAGAGGGGCTGCAGGGGGATGACGGCTGGGTGGGGGGACAGCAGGGATGGGAAGACGGTGTGCGGCAGCGGGGGAAACGCCAGCTGGGTCGAGTGCAGGACCGAGGGTGGCAGCAGCGGTGGCAAATGTGGTGGGGCAACGAAAGCTGCGTGTCCCCCTGGGCAAAGCCTTGGTCCTACTGGTAGATGAGGTAAAGGCGCTCTGGAAAGAGCCGGGACTTGTGAGAGGAACTGCTGGTGGGGCTGGAGAACCTTCAACGCACTGGCGGCAGCAGCAGCAGCGTGCTGCTGTAGGATGGTGTGATGGATGGTGGTAACGGAGGTAGAACATAGTGGCGGCTGCAAGGGCAAGGGCTGCAGCGGGGAGTTCAGGGGCTGGATCGTCGGGGGAGGGAAGGTGAACTTCACTTTGCTGGCCAGCATGTTTTGTGGCATGACTTGTTGATACGCCTCAGATGGGAGATCTTTGAATTTTTCGTGGTTATCTGGAGGGAATATCAATGCCTGATCAGGCAGGGCAAACGGGGCTATTAACTGCTCGGTAGTTAAAAAGGTATGACTGTTTACATGTGCTTCTTTGAATGGCAAGGGTGGTGGGCTGCTAAATATGCCAGGATTACACTGTACCCATTCATTCGTCACCTCATTTATTTTCTCGTGTGGTAGAGACTCAGCCAGTTCGTAATGACAAAGATAGGTTTTAGGAGGAGCTTGTTCCACATGTCTGTTGGGGAGAGGAGCTCTGTAACGAACTTGATTTTCATGACTGTTGACATTTTCTTTTTTGTTTTCATCTTGCAGAACACTCTGCGTGCTGGCAGCTGCTGGAGCACTGTGCTCAGGAACAGAAGCAGTAGAACCTGAGACAACATTAGAAAGCGTACTTGGAGCGCTTTCCATCGCTGCACACACTGCCAGTTTATCATTTTCCAGCACGCGTGAACTGTCAGTTTCTAGAGATGACTTGCTTTCCTCCAGCTGCATTGTTTCATCTGTGTCTTTTGCATCATCAGCTTTGCGATCTACACTAATTTCCTCTAGGCTGTCTTGAGTCAAGGAGTTCCCTGAAATATTTAACGTAGAATTTGCAGAATTTTCTTTGGATGGCCTGGAGGTCTCACTTCTTGAGTTCCTGTCAAGGAATATGTGATGGGTTCTAGTTTTCCTTCTCCTGCGTTTCCCTTTTGCCTTGTGATGTGTACGTGCTCGCCTTAGATACTCCTCTGCTGTTAACATCTGTCCAAAGGAGCTGTCATCTGATGAAGAGGAATAGGCGTGCTGTCTCCGCTTGCAGTGGGATTTCTCAGGTTCCTCTGTCAGAACGTTGTAACCTCTTTTTACAGATTGGTTTTGACTCAGACTCTTCTCCTCACTGCAGTATCCTAAACATTCATGCTCTGGGCTACAGCTTGACTTCCTGACTTTCCAGCTACAACATGTTTTAGAGCACCTTAAGCTGAGCCTCCTGGAACCTGGAGCCAGCCGCTTTGCCTGTCTTCGAGAACTAGCTTTGCTCTTTCCACACAGTCGTTTACAACCATGGTGTTGGTCACTATCTTTTGTAGTCCAAATGTCACACCAGCCTCTGTCTCCGTGTACATGATCTGATGCAGTCAGGACCCTCTTATGCTCATTTTCAATGGCAAGTTTTTGATGCAACTGCTGTATCTCGCCAGTAGCTAGCCAGATATTCCCCGCATCATGCCTGCACTTCTCTGGATTATTTTGGAGGTGTTGATACTTATTTTCATCTCTGTAACCAATTTCTTTTTCAGTCACTGAGGTCATCTCCATTTCTGCCACTGTTGTACCCCCACGATGATGATGACAATGACATAATTTTCTTCTCCTTTTCCATTTTCTACTTCCGTGAGGCCATTTTTCATGGCTTGCTTTAATCCAAACATCATTATACTTCTCATCTATCACAGTGTTTTGCCGTAAGTGATTTTTAGAAATGTGACACTTTTCTATTTTTCTAATCCTGAATGACCCATCCAAGGACACTTTATTTTGTTTTTTTTCAAGATCGCAATTTCTGAAGAAGGAAACATCACTTGTAAGGGGTATTGTATAGTTGCACAGATTTTTATTGATTTCTGTTTCATAATCACCACACTCTGAAGAAGGTTTATTTGTAAAATCCGAGACTAAGTTATGGTTGGATTCAGTTTTATGGTTCAAATGAGGTATGTTTGACTGATGCTTGGGCTTCTCTTGGCTGTCACTTGCTCGTGATGACTTGAAATCAAAATATAGAGGATTGCAGCTATAAGAAATCGATGGGCCTGTACTTGTGTAAATTAACATTTCCGATGGCCACTGAAGAATATTTGATCCGTGCTTGCTAAGAACAGGAACAAAGGGTTCACAGGGTCTCTTGTGCATGTCTGGTTTGCTTTGCAGGGCTCTACTATTACCTTCTTCAGATGGTGATGGAACTAACGCATCTGCCTCCAGCTTTTTTATTTCAGGTTCAGCTGTGGATGAATCACTGTTCCTGCCTTTATCGTTTTCCTCCGCAACATCCTGCAAAGATAAACAATCCTCCAGAACTGCCTGTGTGAGAGTCTTGTTTGCCTGCAGCTCGTAACTGCTGCAGTCCGAGGGCAGGACCTGAGCACTGTCCACAACTGCTGGCAGCGCTTGGTCTGCTAAGTCTGTGGCACTTACATCAATATCACAGCCACTCACATCCGAGGACACCAGTTGCTTTGAGTGAATCACATCAGGAGTTAATACGGGACTCTCTAGCACCCTGCTTTCTTCACTCGCCAGCTCTTTTGACTCCTGAGCTTCAGGAGCTTCTACTATGTCTATGCATTTTTCCACCAGTGGATGAAAACAGTTATGTTTCTCTTCAGGGCACAGGACTATTTCTGCTGCTGAAGGAGACTGAAGGTTATATGCTCCTGGAACAAACCTACTTCTTCTGCTAAATCCGTGCTCCATAGATGTTTCATCATTATATTCATAGAAAACAGCAGCCGAAGACTCCAATTTGACTGCTGCTTTCTTAGGAAAAGCAAAAGAAAAACCAACTCTATGTCCTTGAGTTCCTTGAACTTGATCTCCACATTTGTTAGGGTCAGATTTATTACTACATGCACTTCCAGGAGTGGAAGAAATAACAGAAGCAATGTCTTTACAGTTCTGTGCATCATGCATCAACGTACAGCTGAAATCTTGTTTGTTGGCAGAATCTACGGCAGCACTTTCTGGGATATCACTGCAATGATCTCGCACGGTCACTGTGGTGGATTTGAACATAGGGCCGCTTCCAGGAGCACTAGGAAGGAAAACAAAACTATGAGTCAGCACCTTTGAGAGAACCACAGACAGAAACATGGTGTTGCATTGGTATCTAAGAGATTTTTTTATGGGAAGAGGAAGAATCTGTGGATATGTAGATTTAGAATATGAAGAAACACCATCTTTTATTATAAGATCAGTTGACTAGTATTGAAAATAATAATGAGTAAATACTGTGCCCTCAGTTCCTTCATGTGAAATTATCAGCAGTTATTCTGTGTGTCTACCTAGAAATTTTGCTTCTCCCAGTAGATCATCACGGTTGCGACACTACTACTACAAAAAGCAGAGATTTTATTTTGTGCTAAAAAACATATTAAAAACAAAGTGTCTCAGACCACTTCCCTCTTAGTCATCGTCCCAGTGACTGCTGCTTTGCCCATGGGCAATCATCCAGCAGCTCTCATCTTATTTGTGTTCACAGACCGGACCATTGCAATCTCAGCAATTTCTTTCATGGAAAAACAATATTGGGGAGAGTATTTCAGCTGACAGTAGTGCAGTAAGTGATTCATCCCTCTTGAGAAAAAATTTATCAATGTCTACTTCTGTTCTTCATTTCACGTCCTCTTCCCATCTGTTCTATCTGACTTAATATGGAAGCAAAGAGAAGAGCAAAAACTGTTCAAGCAGCCAGTTTTCCAGGATCCACAGGAACTGCTCTGCACTAGGAATAATGGACCTATGTTAAAACAATTTTTTTTTTTGGTTTAACCAAATTATTCTATGATAAAGTGCAGAGCAATACTAAACGATGTGTCACTGGGAAAACTTGCAAGTGTCAGTTAGGATCCCAAGAATTGCTGAGATAGATAAAGAATGACAAATTTAATCTACTGGGTCTAGAAATTGAGGTAGACGTTTTATGAGAAAGGAGTTCCTCATGAGAATTCCTGTCTTGTTCAGTTCTTCATAAATTAAAAACATATATTAAAGAATTCACACAAATCCTTTCTTTAACAGAATAAAACGGTGACTTCTACAAAATCAACCAACAACAAAAAACTCCAAAGCAGAAACAACAAAATACCGCAATATCTATGCTTCACTGGCATGGAATAAGAAAACCAGTAAGTTCCTCTTTCCTCTTTCTCTTGAAATATGTCAAACTCCAATTTTGGAGTACATTTAGGGGGAATAATAGCTAAAGCTGGGAACATAAAAACCATTATTCTCAAGCATTAGACTTAAAACACTAATGGAGGAGAAAGAGTCTCTACATGAGTTATCGTAAAAAGATAAAAACCCCTGAAAGTCGGTGTTGCTCATGTCAAGCAGACCTCACATCGTTCATGTCCTATCCACCTCCTTAGAGAGACTTTGTTTCAGCATAGTGCTCACTGTCCAAACTATGGAGAAAGAGACTATTACTGAGCAAGAGTTACAACTTGGTTGGATTTCTCTGTCAGTTCATCTGGTAAGACGAAGGCTAGATAAAAAGAAAACATTTGCGTTTGAGCATCTACTGGTTTTGCTTTTCACAGTGGAATCTCAGGAGGGGAAAAGTTTGTACACGTATTCTCAGTGGCTTGTCAGTGTTGTAACTGTGTCATATTTAAGTAAGAATAGTAACAACTAGCAAGCTCAAGCTTAATTTCAATAGTGTGTCTAGATTCCATATTAAAAGGCATGAGTAGCAAGGAGTCACTTTTTCAGGGAGAGGCAAAAACTGTTGAGCTGGGGAAAAAGAGCACTTACCTTTCAATATAAAAATCAGGTTCTTGAAATTTAAAATAGATTTGTGGATGCTTTCCCAGACAAGCAGTTTGAAAAGTAAATCATGGAGATCTGTTACATCCTAGAAAGACAGACTGGACTCCTCACCTCATCAGTGAAGTAGTGTCAGCCCTCAAATGCCTGACCTAATTCACTCAGCTTTCAACCAATGTGTCTGATTTTATGAAATATATATGAAACATGCCTTTTTTTAAACTCAAAATACATGTCATTTTAGCTCCACTGAAAAGGCAATGTTAAACATTCATTTCTTCACATAGTGTGAATCAAATTACTGTACACATACTGCTTCAAAAATACCATAAAACTGCGTGAGTGGGGCTCCAGCCAAGGGACTTCACAGGCTCTGCGTCCCACAGCAGCAGCTGACAGCAGAGGGCTTATATTCAAGGATATTTTATGTTTTCGCAGCTATGTGCTTACCACGCTCTCTCTTTCCGTAGCTCAGCTAGCTTGTGCAAACGTTGAAGGGCTTTTTCCTGTTTCCTTTCATCTTTTCGTGACTTAGATGCTACATTTCGAGCAAACTCTCTCTGCTTCAGTTCCTTCAGTCTCTGCAAGAAATAGTCATACAATGAACATAAAAACCCCAGGGATGATAAACGTTGATAATGACAGTTATGTTCAGGTAAACATTCATGGCATAAATTATTTTTGAACTTAAAAACAGTTACCCATTCAATAAAACGTGTACATTTAAAGCGAATAAGCCAAAGACATAGATGCTAGAGACAACCCAGAAAATTTTACTGTAGATTTGGTGTTTAATGTAGACCAGCCTCAGTAGGATAAGGCAACGTTCATCCGGAATTTTGCTCATGACTCTTACCAAAAACATTTTCCACACCCTGATTGCTCTTTGAGATAGTAATAAAAAAATAATGTGATCACTCTTTATCAGGAAGTGCAGTGATAGGATGAGGGGTAACAGTTTTAAAGACACTTAGATTGGATGCAAGAAAGAAGATCTCTAATGTGAGAGAGGTGAGGCACTGGAACAGGCTCCCCAGAGGAGCTGTGGATGCCCCCTCACTGGAAGTGTTCAAGGCCAGGTTGGATGGGACTTCGAGCCACCTTGTCTAGTGGGAGGTGCCCCTAACCATGGCAGGGGCATTAGAACTAAATGACCTTTAAGGTCCCTTCGGACACAAACCAGTCTATGATTATATAGTATTTCGGCAAAGCCACTCTGTAGCCTGTCGACCCTCCAGCCAGTATTAAACGTTAGGTTTTTCTGCCTAAGATGCTGGGCAAAGCATCGGTCACCATTGAACCAGGGGAGATCTCTGGTATCCCTTTTCTCCAGCCTACCAAGGTCCCTCTGGACCTGCCCTGCCACGTTATCAGGGTGGTATCATCTGCAAAACTCCTGAGAGTGTGTTGTCCTGCCATCTAGGTCATTACCAAAGACATTAAGGGGTCCTGCCCCAGCAGCCATTCCCAAGGGACGTCATGGCCAGAGAGGTCTTGTATTTTGAAATAGGAAGATCCTCCATTTGAAGGAGCTTGTTTCCTGCTTTCATTGGTGTCTGACACAGGAGTTGAGCAGACACTGAGGTCTGACTCATTATCTCATTTTATTTAAACTCCAGCATGTTTCTTCAAAAGGAAATTAAAATGCACAGTTCTGCTTCTCCACATCAAAAGGTATTTCATTTTCTTTGTATCACAGAAGGACAATACGCAAAGACTTTCCTAATCCTTGTAAATTCCAAACTCCGTCAGTGTATCCTTATTGCTCAGTGTGTCCCCAGTATGGCCCACAGTCTAGATGACATCATCGTATGAGATTGTAATCTCACGGGAAGAACCTCATAACTTGCCACTGTTTTAGTGTCCAAGGACTATCAGCTGACCATGAACAAGGGCCATGTGGATTTTTAAAAGCAGTAATTCTAACCTCAAATTGTTCAAGGCATAAATAAGAGCTTTTCTTATCTCTGGTAGACACACATTGGATATATATATATATAACGGAGTTTTCAGAACTCCATAAGAACAGTGCTTATTGTTTTGGGGTTTTTTTTCCTGTTTGCAGAAAAATATCCCTCATCTAACATCATTCATTTATGCCATGAATTTGTCTTTGCCATTTTGGGTGGTGTTAACATCTACCTTGTCTACCTTGGCAGTCTGTTTAATGACAAGAAATATGTATGTAGAAACATTGTGAGAAACCAAACAAATGCTAGCAGAAAAATGAACACTACTCTCTATTTTCAATTTTTGCATTATTTTTTTCAATAATCAGCTATTCCTTTGAAGACATCCTTGATAAAATGCAGAGAAATAATTTGTAATGTAATCACTTCTTTCACCATTTATATTTCTTAGTATGATCAAAATTCATTTTATTGTGCTAATACAGTATAAGGTTATAAATTCACTCAAAAGTGGATGTATGGTAACATTTTTTCCAGGAAAAAAAGGGCTGGAAACGTGAAGCGTTTTTGTAGAACATTTCTTTCTCCTGTGCATTCAGGTTTTCATAAAGATAGTATGATACTGACCCTGCTTCCCGCCAGTCTCTTAAGAAACCCAAAATATTTCATTTAACAGGTGACCTCAGAGTACTCAGAATATTGGGAAAAGTTTGCTCCCTCTCCATCCACCAGCCATCGGCATTTAAAGATGCAATTTCATTCCATTTTGTAGAGCTCAATAATTTTTCTTTTTCTTTTTTTCCCCTCTTTGAGGCATAAAAAAAAAGTAGTATGTGACAAAGCAGAAGAAAAGCCAGACAAAAAAGTTCTTTTTAGTAAGGTTAAAAGGAGAAGCTGAGGTGTATACAAATCCATAACTACCCTCCAGCAGCAGTTCTTCACTGTAATTACTAGAATGATGATAATTAGTGATTAGATTCTGACCAGAATTTGACCTCTTTTCTCTTCCTGCTGAAAGTTCGCAGGACTCCAGGCCATCAGGAGTCCCACAGTTAACAAGACTCTACATTTTGGGGTGCGAGTAGGGTCTTGCTCACAGTGAACAGTGTTGTGGTTTTGGGTCTATAACAGACACTCTGTGTTAACTTCCCTCCCTCCTCAAAGGGGAAGAGAAAAGGAATAAGGGAGAGAGACTTATCGATTAGAAAAGGAAACTAGAACAGCTTTAACGAAAAGCAAAATAATAATAAGAATAAAATGGAATATATACAAATATATATAAGATCAGTATCGAACTCAAATCCCCGTGATGGCAAGTACGTCACCATCACCACTGATGTTGTGGAGCAGGCACCAGGAAAGTCCCAGACCGGGCCCAGCAGCAGATGGGAACTGTGTTCATGAGCTGGATTCTGGTACTGGATTCAGGAACACTCCGATCAGGATCGAAGGCAGAACAAAGAGAGTTCTCCTTGAATTCCAGCCATTGAAGGAAGAATCCAAGCAAGGACTCAGAGCAAGAGCCCCCGAGCCAAGAGCAACCAAGCAAGGGTCCCTAGCAGCCGCATATGGCTTCTACGGGATGGAATACCCCAGGGGTCAGTTTAAGGGCACTGATCTGTCCACTCCTCCCTGCAGGTGCAGTTTTTACTTTCTGCACCCCGCAATGTGGTACAGAAGATCTAGCAGTGGCCTTGGTCTGCACACCAGTCCCTCATACTAACTCTAAACAGCGAACATTATCCCTGCTAGCAGCAGGCGCTGCGGGCAAAAACACGCTGCTAATTTCAGAAAGTGCAGTCAGTTAAAGGAACTGAGCTGAAAAGTAAAATCACTGAACAGAATTGTTCTGTTCTAACTCAAATCAGGACAAACAGGGACAATGCTGTTAGAAGTTTTTTAGATGATCTTAAAGGCACAGATGATGTGTTTCATGTCTGCCATTGCCAAGCCAACATGATCCTACCTATCCGAGGCTCTCATCATTCATTATCTGTTTAGCATATACCAGATCTGGTACAGAAGAACAGTTTTTAAGTAATTAAATTGTTCCTCTTGATTGCTACCCGTAGGTGTCAATGTGTAAGACAGAGGAGTCTGGCAGAAGTTTTGTGTGTACAGTCTTCGTGTTGGACTGTCTGCTCTTGTCTTCTGGAGAAATACTTGTTCCAGACCTCCCCTTCTGTCAGACCTCCTGTCAAATACACCACCCCTTTCCTGTACAGAAAACCGGTTTTAGCAGAATGTGAACTATTTATACAACGTGGTTTGTTTTTTTTCTTACTCCTTGCATCTCAGTCTTTTTCATGGAGAGCTTTAACAATCTACGGGGATTATGCCTCAGTGACTTCTTTATTCAGCATATGCATATGGTTGTAAAGCACAAAAAATGCACATGGTGCAAGTTGGGTTGAATCCCAACGGGGGAGTGTCTAAAAAGTGCTATTTCCTGTACGTAAAAAGGTTATCTAAGTGAGAAAACGTGTGTCCCCATTTTTTGACATCGTACTTATTTTCCATTTGTAGTTATTTAGCCATCTGATCAACCACCATCACCTACATTCCCTTACTGCACTGTCACGCTAGTGATTGCTAGCATTGCATTTATTTTGCCCTATGCTTGCATTTTGTTGGGCTTGCATGTTTTATGCAAATGAAAATGAGTTATTACCAAAGTATACGTAAAATACCATTAGTCCGTGAAGTATGAGTCTCACAAGGCTACCCCAGAAAACTTGTTCAAAGTAAACAGAAGCAATAAAAAAACCAAGTGTGCTTTATACCTAAAAACCATCTTTTTCATAATATTTTTATGCCGGTCCATGGGGCAGAGCTATTCAATAATGCTAACTTAAATAGTTAGTTCAATGCCTATTATGTTTGTTTGCTTCCACGGACCAGTAAGCAAATAATGAGCAGGCAGTCACCCAGTATTTATATAAGATTCCCTCTTGTATTTTGCTCTGCTTATGAACCAGCTCAAAACGTGTGAGTCCTAGCAAGTAGAGTTCAACAAACAGTTCACAATGAATAATTAAATGACATTTCTCCAAGAGAGCTAAATGCCTTCATCATTATCCTGATACACTGTACCGCCACTTTGAACGCGCAGAGCATAGACCACCGTCGATTTGAAAATGACTCACCCCAGCCAGGAGCAATGACCCCATTTCACCAGCCTTGCAACAGGACCCTGCAACTGGCCTCCTTCCACTTGAGCAGAAGCTGGATTATTTTAACAAATTTAGCTGTAACACTGGGCCTGAAGTAGAAATATCCCACCTATTTCTAACAAACTCAGTGGGGAATCTTGCTGCACGCCCATTACATCATGCTGAGCTGAGCTATGGCAGTCCAGACGACAAAAAAGACTTCACCAGCTCCTGTCTATGCACTGGAACTACACATGAGAAGATCACATGAGGTCCAAACTCAGGTGTGGCTGCATTTCGCTCAAAGGCATACAGCTCTGGTGTCCCTAGGCTTGCCATGGAAGACACCCATCAAAAAAAATCAGAGAACCTAAGTGAACTTCCAATGCGATCACATTTCTGGTTACACCATCCTTGTCTTCATGTCCCTTTTTATCACATTAAACAGTTAATTTTAGCATGCTGCTTTTCAAAAAGCTCTTGCTGAGTTTCTTAATTCTCCCCTGCATTTTATAACACAGGAACCACAAGCCTAGATCGTGGTGTTGGAGTGAGGTGCCTAAAGACCTCTGTGGATCAAGGCCTCCTGAAGGCAAAGACACATTATGGCATTAAGTGCACTACTTATATCCCTGTTACAAGCTTTCTGCCACCTTGCAAAGTGGTTGCTACTTTGTTTTATTTAAACTCAAGATTTAAGCACTTGTAACAATGGCACTTCAAACTAATAGGTCTTCAAAACACAGATAAAATATTAATTAATAAGCCCAGGACAGCAGAAGCATGTAAATGCTGAATAGTGAAACACAATGTACCAGAATACTATGATACAAAGCGATAAAATGAGGGACCTCACCCCCCCAAAACAAAAAATAAACAGCAGACAATCTCAGTTTTAGATCTTGAAACATAATTCAGTGTTATCAGAACTGACTCTGAAGAAAAGAAATGAAATTTTGTTAAAAGTTTATGAAACTGTAGGGGAAATGGTAACAAGCATCCGGATTGATGCAGGCTCACTCTGTAATGTTCGTATTTCACATAAACCCAGACGTTCCCCACCAGTACAAAGGCATCATCTAAGGAATGCTTGTTCAGAGAGGCTCTCATAAACCACCCAGGCAAACCATATCTCCCTAATCTAACAAAAACTTTAACAGGCTCCAGAACCAATGGGAACAGTTTTACCAACATCAGGAGTCAGAAAGATGTCTGTCAGGGGATTTCAGGGCAGCACAGTTGAGGTATTATTACGCTAATTTGCTTTTGACCTTAGATTAACAATTAAATTACCTGGGCTTTTACGATGCTGAAAAGATGTAGACTATAAATCAACTTTCTGATCAATGGGAGTATAAAATTGCAGAACCTAACAGCCATGACATCAAATTTTGCTGCTTTATTGTCTTCTTATTTTATCAAGAAAAATCACCGTATTCCCATTAGTGATCAAATCATGAATTTATGCAATAGTTAGCTTTTAAAAATAACTCATCAAAAGAAAAATCCCTTTTCTTTCACCCTAACTATGAAGTACTAGAAGCTGCAGCCCAAATAGCATAAGCAGGTTGTTATAACCCTTTAAATATTGAGCACTAAAATACCAAGCGTTTGTGTTACACCTTGAAATTTCTTTCATGGCCCTTTTTCAAGTCAGCTGCTTCTGAAAGATCAGCTGCAGCTGAGTCCCAGCTAGCATGGGAACCTTTGAGAAAGCAGACGAGTGATCAGGGTAAGAGTTCAGCGCACAATTCACGCCTATAGCTTTACATTACGTGAAGAGAACTGACACACTGTTGTGTCTATACCGCGCACACAGAAAATGCAGCTGCTGCTGAACTGTCATGAGGACTATGGAACTGTAAAGAGAGGCGAAGCTAAATGTAGTCATTGATGAAGAGCTAAATTGCTACATTTCTTCCCTCTAAATCTCGATAGGATACAAAACATACTGTTAATTATCAAGAAAGGGGTTTCTTTTGCTTGTATTGTTTTACTTTTTAAAAAAAATTCTGACTACTGCTTACTACAGGGATTAAATATGAATATTTCTTAGCTCCCAGTGATTATTCTAGAAGCTACTCCCCTTTCTCTGAATACAAAGTGACTGCCATTGATACACTCCCTGTTAATTGAGATGGTATATTGCTGTTTTATGTGAATTATGGTAGGAAAAACAGAGCAACAACATACACTTTACATAGACGTTTGTCACACCAAACCAGATTAGTATCCTTTTGCAAAGGGGATTGAACTTAATCAACTATAAATAATAACTGAATAGATCAGTAACACCTGTAAACACTCAAATGGGGAGTGAAACATGACATTTAAAGCGGAAAACACTGCTTACTAAGATGTAAGATATGTGTAGTTTCCTTCTGTCTTTGGCGATTTGTGTGGGTTTCTGTATTTTACTGTTCTGCAACTGGAGACACCTTCACTTGACACAACATGACAGGGCAACTTCTCTTCACTTGCATGCTAGTCTGCAAGTTAATGCACTTTTCATGACCATATCTTTCATATTATTAAAAATAATAAAAAGATAAAAGTCTCCCTTTGTAAAGACTATAGAAAAAAGGAAATCTCTAAGGATAAAATACTATAATACGAGAAGAAGTTACTCAGTGCTACAGGCCTAGCAGAAGTTAAACAAGGCAAATTATTTCCACAGAAAGGAGAAATGTGAAAATTTCTCAACGAAATTAGGAATACAACTTTTCAAGTAGGCTAAGGGAGAAATTAATAATAAATTTCTTCTTTTCATGCTGCCATCATGAAATTAATTGCTGTAATGTGTTCCTGGAATAGAAGAGGAACAGAGGGGAATTTTAACAGTAGTCTAGAACAGAGTCAGTTCTTGCTGCAGCACTAGAACGTGTTGCCAAGAGGGGCTGTGGCACCTCTAACCCTGCAGAAATTCAAAACACGTCTGAAAAAAACCCCCCATCTAACTCAATGATCCCACATGGGCAAGCAGGAAGCCAGAGATTCTTTCTGATCACCATTTTTACGATTTCTGTTTTATGCAGAAAGTTATCTCATCTCCTCACTTTATCAGTGTATGGACTACATTGGCCACTTACTCCATTTTTAAGAGGCCTTTAATAAATAGCATTGATTTATTGCTGGCTTATGAATAATTTACAGTTTGTTGCAAATTATAAACAGCTTCTAACTGCCTTTGCCTACAGCTGTATGCATCTCGCTTTAAGCTGCAAAATTTAAACCTTTTCACAAAAAAAAGAGCTTCGCAAATTTGCAACAGAATCGCATTTTGTATGATCAGCTATTAAGCCCTCCAGATGACAAGGAACATGTAGATTATGAATAGTCCCTTTTCTCTCCTATTTCTACCACAAACTGCAGGCATACCCTCCTGATGGTCTTTTAACGTTAGAAGAAATCTAACACACAGAGATATAGATATATGGAGGACTTTAAAAGAGCAAGTCCTTGGAACCCATAATACTGCTGAATAGGCATATTCAGCTGAAATGTATCTGTGCTTTTTTTCCAGCACCGTCATAAGCATCATTCCAGACTGGGCAGAAAGTGGGGAATAAGACGAAGGGAAGGCTGGGATTGTTTTACCTGCCTATCATGGGAAGATGAGAGTCTTCATGACTTAGGAGATTTTTTATGAACTTTAAATTAATTGATGTAGTGCAAATGTTCACAAACTACTATAACTTGTTCATGAGCACACTCGAGCAATAGGCAGTAATTCAGTTTGTTGTGTAGTCTGCAAAAAAAAGAACTCTTGAACCAGTTTCTACATTCAGGTCCTACAAATAAATATTAAATACATGTATTACGTTATACAACTGAAAATTCACATTTGTCTTTTATACTTCTGTAATATCAAACCTGAAATTATTTTATCATGAAGTATAATTAGATTTTGAGGCTACTTCATTCTCCTATATGAAGCACGCTTCTTCTAAAGTGAGTACAGCTCAGGAAGATTTTCCTCTGTAAGTTCATAGAGAAAAAATAAATGAAACTTGAGCTTAAAATGAAACTTGAATTATTAAATAGTATCAAAACTAAATGAAAACTTAACTGTATTCAAAATCATGAGGAAAATCAGAACATCAAATATTTTCCACACTTGCACCTGTATCATTCAAGAAAGTTAGTTATCTTTGAAGAAGAACTTACTAATTAATCTTGATTATATGACTGCAAGAAGGTATACACTGGAGCCACAGAAGGAAAAATGAATCTTTCTTTGTTTTCTACTATTTTTAAAGCTTTTCCTTCAGAAATTATTCCCTAGAATCAAGCAGATATTTCATTATGTGATGATTAATGCCCTTCCCAGCATAGTAAGCCTGATGTTTCATTTGATAGCATTCTGGTGACTGCGCATCTTCTGCTCCTTTCCAGTATCTCCTGCTGCAGGATTCAGGCAGCATGACAGTTTACCAGGACTTTGACAAATAACAGGTTACAGAGTATAAATTAAGAGTTTTGCTGATTTTGTTTTAAGATAACTATGTTTTCTAAAGTTGACTAAATGGCCGCAGCATTGCCATTGTGCAAAATCATTGTTTTAAGCCTGCTGAGTGATGCACACTGAATGTTTCCACTGCGAGAGCCTCTAACTACCTGTACAACAACATCCTGATCTTATTGCAAGCTGCATGACGCTTTTTTTTGTTAGCTTCAGCAAAAGTCAGCCCAATAATCCATAAATATTAAGGCCGAGACCAAAGAAAACAGCACAGAACTACAGAATTAGCACTTTGCCTATCAAATTAATTTTATCAGATAATGAAAAGAACATACAGCTGACACAGACTTGTACATATGGAAAGTGGTTACATATGCTAGTTTCTAACTTACAGGTATTTATTTTAATGACTACGCCTAATTCTACTTCTCTTGCAGTCAGTGGAGAAATTCCTGCTGATCTCAGGGAGAGCAGAGGTTTTGAGTTCCCCACAGAAATTTACGGCAGCACCTAAGGAACCTTCTTCAGTCACAAAGATTAAAGACAAGATTGATACATGCCACTTCCTCAAGGATCACTTTACCTTTATAACCACTCCTGAACCATTTAGGAATCTAATTAAAAAAAAAAAAAAGCCACATTTTAAATCATGTCAATAAATGATTATTCCTAGCACTGTCAGCAAAAAGCACAAATCTGTAGAGATAAGGGCTCTATTCTACGCTTCTGGGAAGATGCAGGTGGCCACAAGTGTGGAGCTGCCCTTGGAGGCCACAGCTCTTCTTTGTTGCTCTGAAGGGACAACCCAACAGGGATCATTTCAGATATCATGTGTCATTTCTTGGTCTAACAGCATTGTCCGCTACCTTCCTTTCACTCCGGCAGGGAAGTTTAAGCATTCAGAATTTTCTTTCTCAGCACAGCTCATGCAATATTTTCAAGTTTGACACTTACGCTGCAACCAAAATATGGATTCAGTGTGGCACTGCCTCCTGATATTTTCAGTCACTGAGTGCTAAATGTTCGTGACTGCTTTATTCTCTGGACAGTTACTATTTCCCACACAGAAATAACTTCACAACATTCCATCTAAACTCTATCCAGAAAGCTTTAAGCTATTGGAAAAATCCCCATTTGAGCAGCATTCATCTGTCATCAACCATTTCACAGGAGCAACGACTTCCTCACCAAAGGTCACCTCTACATCACTTCAGAGAAGGAATATTGTATTTCCCTTTAGAATATTGTATTTCCCACTGCTCCTGGTGGGAGAAGATAAGGCCCCAAAATGGATAGCTCCATCAACACAGAAGCGTTGGATGGCTCAGCTGTTAAAGCTGTCTTTTGCTCATTTTGGAGACTGTTCCACCGTTTTCTGCATGAAAAACACATTTGGCAGCTCTGAGATCTTTGAGATCTTCATGCAACAACTCTTCACTCCAGTGCCTTCTGACACCTACTAGTGTCTATATGATCTACCAGCTTTTCACCTTGATCAAAACTGTTCACTGGGTCTCCAGCACTGAAGTTCTCTGTAGGATCATGCTTCTAGTCTGATTATTCCTCCTTCTTTACTGAGGGAGGACACATTACTCTTTCTAGAAGCACATTAAAAATTGCAAGTAGAATTTTTTTTTGTCTGTTTTCAGCCTCTTTGGTTACTGACATTTTAGAAAAGACTGCCACAGAGACTGAAATGAACCTACCGAATCCTAAATCTTTCCAGTCTCTGCAATGTGTACAATGACTGAAAATGAGGAATTAATATTTACAGTCAGGTTCTCAAAAAGGTATTTTCCATAATTCTTCAAGGATACTCTAATAACTCTGATGGTCTGAAGCAGATGCATCAATTCCCTCAAAGTGAGCTCTTTATTTTAATTCCTTATGTCAGAGCTAAATCACAATCACTTTCTCCTATCAGCTTTATATTGGATCATTGAGCCATTCAAAGCCTCTGTTCATAAATTGCCTCTCATCAGGAAGATCTGGTCCTTGCCTGAGATTATCTCCAGACCACAGCAAGTGTCTTCAAAGACTAAAGAAAATTTGGCCAATGAAAACTGAGACAAAACCAGGCTTTTGCAAATTTTGACACATATCCCATAGCCACAGCTAACTGGTGCAGACAAAATCTGTTATCCTTAACCCAACCTTTAATATTATTCACATGGGCTCCTCTGAGAAAAACACAAGAGTAAAGAAAAAAATTATTAAATAGTATCACTGCATCTTGCAAGGCAAAATGAATTAATACCATCATTTGACTTACACTTTCAACTATGCAAATTAAATGTGTTGTAAGTAACTTTGATAACGTACCACTGATATTACCATGAATAGTAGGTGTTGGTAGCAAGCAGTTATGAGAGCATATGTCTCTATTTATGTGTGCTTTCTACTGCATCATTGCTTTTGCAGACTGAAGTATAAGTAACTGGAGAGCAAGGATGTACGTGTCACATTGTGTTAATAAAATATTAAGTTATCAGTAAACCACAGCTTGCAGGCTGCTGAGGCAAACCAGAACTGCAACACAGACTCCCAAAAGGATAAGCAAAAGGTCACAGAAGAGGCCATGGTAGTGGAAGGAATGGGATGACACCAAGGTCCCAGGGCTATAAACAACTCGCTAATGTTCAATTACTGCTTGCTATAGGAATGCAACTTTAAAATATGCATAAAAGGGGGTATAGGGATAAAAAGAAAATGAAGAAGCACCCAACATATGTAAAATGCACTAGATATATAGAAAATTTCACTACAGTATGTGACTGGAAGCCACTAGAGCACATATTTGTGTTAGAAAATACATTAAAATGACCTCAAATGGACCCCAGAGAGAGGAGAAATAAATCATCATGCTTCACCCTCTTCCTGGCAAAAAAAAGAGGAAAAAACCACCGATATCAGCATCTCCCATATAAAGAACCCACCATGCTGACAACTTGTAACGACACCTCCTCCTTTTCTTCTTGGGAGGTCCATAACATCAAAAAAGGATCAGACAGTAGAAAGGTTACGTGTATCTGTATTACTATCAGGAATGAGCTCTTCTAATCACATCTTTTGTACTATAAGTGCGGATATCATTGAAACTGGCTTCATACTAATTCTTTCAGTAGGCTGTCAGGACTTTAGTCCTAAATTAACAACAAATTATTGGCTTTGCACGTCAGGTGCGTTTCCTTCACTCACATAACTGCAAAGGGTGTTTGGTCAGGTACCCCAGCCTTGAGAACTGGCCAAACATGACACAGAGCTGACGACTGGAGGTCCAGCCTTCTGGTTTCATGTAACTCAGAAACAATTCATGGTAATACTCCTCTGCCTCAATCAGGTATAAACTTTTGAGGCGATAATTTGCCCTTGATTAAGAATCGCTAGGATAAAAACAATAATTAACTAATAGCATAAAGCTCATTACCAAATGGAAATGTACCTAAATCTCTGTCCACATTCTTCAAGGCAGAAAGCAGTTCCTAAAGAAAGTTGACAATATCCTTTTTTACCTTTTCTTTTCAATAACAACAGCCAGGATAGAAATAAATCCATTCTCATGATGCAGGCTCTGATTAACAGGTGAGCATTGCACAAGGAAAACAGCACAGAGTACCATCTACAGCACGAAACTCTGAAAGCTGAACTGCTCTGTGTTCAAGCTTTGATGAGAAGAAGAAAAAGAAGCCCATAAAAAGCTACCTGACACATAAATAACCCAGGCAATTAACCAGGTGGACCTTCTGTATATCTCAGCAAAAGACAGATTTAAAATGTTTATACTCAACATGAAAGTATTGCTGGACAAAACACTGCCACAGAAAATGGAAAATAAGAGTAAAAGCTTTATCATCTCAGGGCCAACATAACTTTATATTCATGGAAGTGAAAAAAAGTGCCTTTCTTTCTTTCCCTAAAGCAAACTCAAAGAAACAAACAGAAGTACTCTGCAACTAAGAACTACTGGTGAGAGATATGAAACACTTGGCCACGCTTCTTACAAAGACCAGAAAAAATAAGCTTGTTCTGAGGACTCCTGGCCCCGCAAACAAACCTCTTACTGTCCTCAAGCACTACACAAGCATTGCTACAGCACTCCACAATTAATAAGTATTTACAGTCCAGATTATCTGCTTCTGCACAACATTTACACTATTCCGTTGAATCAAGTAACTTCACTGGTCTTTAATTTGGCAGGAGAAGCCTCTAGGTAATGATAATTTTTTCTGGTTCTGATTCACTACAGTTGTTTTTTATATTTTGTCAACAACACATAACCCTTTCTTTCTAGAAAATGTTATGGGCAGTTTTAATGTAGAACAGAGGAAAACCTTCCCACAAATTCGGCTTCAAATTTCTCTATATACTATTTTTCCTATGGGATAGCCACCAAAAAATATAGAAGCACATCACAACACTTCCTTCTATCCTACCAAAAACATGGCTGTTTTCTCCACAAGTGCTCTCTCATGGAAGCCTAGATATTTCAGATACCTGTTCTCAGTCTTCACAACATCCCTTAAAGTAGGTTGGTCGTAAATTGTTACTTCTGCCTTAAGGTTCCCACATTTCTGCTCCAAGACTTCTTAGCGGTATGCTGTAGTGTTCTCTGAGCTGGGATAGGAAAAAAACCTGTAAGACACTTGACTTTCCTTGCCACATTCTCTCCTTTTTTTTTTTTTTCCTTTTTTTCCAAAATTGCCACAGAAGATGCTTAGCGAAAGTTAGAAGAACACAAATCTACACAAGTGACACCTTTTCCCCTCTGCAGATCTTGGATATATTGTTGGAATTCTCTCTCTAAATGGAATCAGTGAGTCATGTTTTATGGAATTCTAGAATCCATTCACCAAGTTCTCATCCCCAAAAACTGTTTCTTGCCTGCTTGTGTAGGATGCATTTACATAAGCACAAAAAGGCTTAGAATACTTCTCAAGTTCTAAAGTCTGGAAGCTTTCAAGAAAATCTCATGCTTTTATCTGTAACACAAATATACACGCATGAAAACATCTTCTAGTTCCAGTAAAAACATGCAGTTCAACAGAGAATAGCTTATTGCTATTCTGCAGTACATACGCTGAAAGAACTCCTGTCCTTACCAGTGTGCTGCAAAACTAGGTTACATCAGCACATGAATGTGTGGTACACTAGGTGGTGAGCACATTGGTAATTAAAGGGAAGCACGGCCAAATAGGCTCCAAATAAATACAAGCATGAGACCCATACACCACATCTGGCTCTGACTTCAGATTTATTGTACAGCCCCAGTTGTGAAACAAAACAGCCTGTCCTTCAAACTCTGCCTGTAAAATTGAGTTAGGGTGACGTAGCTGCCATGAAAAACGTTGTATAGCTCTGATACTTGATCTGAGTTCTGATTTGAGAATATCTAGAAGGAGCTGCAACCCACATGACCCATTTAATGCCCTTTTGTCTTTTGTCCTTACATCTCTGTGTAATGCACAGAGATGCTTACAAATGAGGATTAGCTCTAGATCAACAAAGGCATAGATCATTGCTAATGTAACACAGGAGAATGGTTCGTGGTTTCATCATGCCAAACACATCATCAGATGGTGCAGCAGAAAAACATCCTACTTATTTTAGGACCATTTGCCACTTCACTGTCCTGCAAAGGCAGTGCCAGTTCTCGGTTTGTGCACCAAAGCCCGCACATGGACTCGGTGCGACCTCACCAAATTTTGAGGAAATGGGTCCCTGGGTAAGTTGCTAGCAGACCACCAAAGCTCGATCCCGATTCTGCTGCCCAAATTAGAGCAATTTGTATTAGAAGAAATAACTTTTTTACAAGACTACTGAATATGAAAGCAAAGTAATAGTTGTTTAGTTTTAGTAAGCTGGTTATAAGTTATAGAGTGTTTTCTATTCTCAACAAATCTTATTAAGGTACAGCACTTTACAGCATAAAGATAAACGGGATGATATTCAATGACAAACTTGGACTATCATCTTACGCGAGGGTTTCAGCATTTGTTTTTTTTTTTCTTCTCTAAAATTTAAGGATAATCACATCTTGGGTGAAAATTTGCAAATAGTCATCTTTGTGAAAGAAAACCACCTTTTATACCATTCGCCTTCTAAAACTTATACGAATTATTGCACTGAAAAACAACACAAGCACAAGGTGGGCCTACCCATCAAGTGCAGGCACATTTCAGCAATGAAAGTCCACAGCACTTCTCAGCATGTCAAGCAGACCTAATGTTTTCCAAAAGGCAATAAAAAGGGTTCAGATACGATTAGAGGTACCAGTCTTATACCCTTAGAAGCAGATACATTAATATCGCCTTCGACTCGCTTTCCTCTTTTAACAGATGTTGTGGAACAAATCTCGTGTGGCTACAAAGAGTACATGTCACTTTGATGCTGTGAATGCTCCCTTCTGCCTGGGGCGGTATCACTAACAATAAATCATTCCCTTTGAAATTTCTACTGACCCTCAAGACACCAGCTGGTATCTTGTACGCAGTGTATCTGCAATCTGTGTCCAGATTTCTGCTTACTTAGTGCCCGGGAAAACGTTGCCTCTCCTGCTTCCACTCTGGAGGAATTCTCTGCCTCTGACTGGTTACAGAAGAGCTTAATTCTATCCACTAGCATCAAATAAATGGCCAAAGGGATGTAAAATTTAGGAAAGACTAAGTCATGTTACTGGTCATGATCATCCACACTGAAATTAATTGATCCTTCCTCTTGTACAGCTCCTCAACTATGTCTGGTTTCTCAAAATGGCCCTCTGAATTGGGTGTCTGACAGAAATGTCTTCTATTTTCTTTTCCATTTTTACCTTAAACCAGATTTTTAATGTAAGAATCTGGGGTGACAATCATATTTTCTATGAAATGGTCTTTCTAGTCTCTCTTGTTTGGAGAGACAAGAGTTGGCAGCTTGATTTTCCAGGCTCAACCCAATTGGAATGTGAAAATGAAACTCTAGTTACTACTGATTTTTATAATTTTTGCCTTTCACTCTTGAAGATTCTGAAGATAGCAAAACTGTTGATTGCACCATCTTAACAGAGATTATTATATTTCAGGGTCCACAATCCGAAGGGGAATTGCTTATTGGCCTCTCCCAGTTACTGTGTGTTCTCCACATTATTGTACCTTCATCGTCTTCCAGGTCAGACAGAGAAAATCTGAGATTCTAGACGAGAGGAGAGAGGAGAGAGGAGAGA
>VWZK01012104.1:125403-147339 GCA_013396935.1 Baryphthengus martii
GAAAAAGAGAGAAAAAGAGAGAAAAAGAGAGAAAAAGAGAGAAAAAGAGAGAAAAAGAGAGAAAAAGACAAGACCACACCAAAACTCATGAAACTTTCTCAAATAATATTCTGTTCCTTGCACTTTCAGCAAGTGGGAGCAAAAGCATTGCCTTGAACTTTCATTCTCTTCAACGTGATCTGATCAGTGCTGGGGTAATCATAGAATTATCTAGGTTGGAAAAGACTTTCAAGAGTCCAACGGTTAACCCTGTTTTACATGTCCACTGCTAAACCACGTCCCTAAGCACCATATCTACCTAAGCACCATAGTCACACCATTCATTTGTTGACATGTAACCCCAAGTGCAGAAACCAGTGACTTCTGGTGACTCAAGCACTAAATACAGAGAGCAGTATTTTTCCTTACTCAAAATCCATCTTTCCAATAGTGAAGAATTCTACAGTATAACAATTGCTTTTTATTCTTTTCCAGGTACTGGGTACCACAGCATTCATCAACGCAACGCAACCGCTCCTGACTTAGCAGCAGCTGTCTGACAGTGCACACCAATTACACCGAACGGCGAGGAAGAGAAGAAGCCACTATCATCAGCTGAAGCTGCAGGGGGGAGGATTAATGTAACAAAATCTAATTACCTGCCTGGATTTTGGCCAGTGCACAACTGGAGTTCCCACCCTCACTCCTAAGAAAGCAGGCTGGGAACTTCAATTATTGTGGTGACCAAGCTCTCAGGTTTATAACTAGAAGACTGCAACTCCGGCAACATAATTATTTTGCTCCAAGACCAACCCAAAGGAAAAAGTGCCACCTGTTGAAGTGCCATAGTGTCCTGTAGCACATAAATGTTAATTAGTGGTCTTTTTTTAGAAATGATGAGATACTCTAGTCCTGCACAGTGTGATATTTGATGAGATGAGAGCACTGGGTGGTATAACTAATAAATCAGTTTACTGTACAATCTCATTTCTTTAATGAAGAGCAAATACCTGAGCCTCAGTAAAGCGAGAGCCTCAGGCATACATTTGCAAACTGAAGTGCTGGATTTCATTTTTCCCGTTTTAATTTTTCTCTCCAAAACAGGGAGTGCTGCCTTACCGCTTCTCATTAGAGAATGCTCTCCTGTCAGGGGGCAAAGCTAAGCATAAACTGTTCATATCAGAATTAAAAAACACAGAAGAGATGAGTGGCAAGGCTATTATGGCAGAACAACCAGCAGAGGTATAGTTTTCATCAGGGAATAACTTTTAAAAAATGACAAGAGCTGTCAAGGTGTCAGGCCAGGAGAAGAGCCAGCACTATTAACATATAGTAGACTTCAATCTACTGGGAGGATAAAAGCAGGATTTATTTTGGACAATTACAAGTTAATAAATGGAAGTGTCAGTTCCTCTGTAGAGCACCCATTAAAGTGTACTAAAGGTCAAAACCTCCTACAGTTTCTGTCATGGTAGGCAACACACTACCATTACTCTATATTTCAAGCAATTTTATTGTCAATGACAGCAGTTACAAACGGACAAGAAAATTTTTCCTTTAGCAGTATATACCAGTGAGTTTACTTGGTAGAAATCATTTGTGCTCCCACAAGTAAGTAGTATTTTAGATTTTTATTATGAGCACGGTGTATTTTCTTACTTATTTATTTTTTATTTCCCAAAGCGTGCATGCATGAACGGGTGCTTTAAGTGAAGTGCTCAGGAAGGCACGCCACACCACTTCTTCACATCCTCCAGTTTTGCACGATCCCTGCCCAAGGAGTAAGAGGCACCTTTATTCAGGGTGCCTACTGCTGCAGAGAGCCAAGCAGCTTCTCACATGCCTGCAGTCGCTTCCTGCGGGAAGCTGAGCTGTCCCTCAATAACTGCAGTCACTGAGCTCAGAAATGTGCTTCTGGCTTTTCTTTCCTTTCACTTAAAAAAACCCAAAACCACTCCAGAACAATAAGAAGTGGGATTGTCTCACCTGCAGAACCACTCGCCCTCTGCAGCAGACCAAGAAAAGATGTGTACACTACTTGAACCTGTTGTTCTCAACTGCCTACTTCATAATAAAGTACAGATCAGACATCTCCAATTCAGATGGCAACTTGAGCGTTTGCAAAGCAGCCAACGCTCTCTGTGCATACTCACATAGGAAGGTGCAAAGCCCCTTTTTAAGGGTGAATCTTCATCGTATGATGAGCAGGTAGCGGAGCTATACTCAGATGGGGACACAAACCTGAAATTTTATGCTTTACTTATGCTGAGGGAGTAAAAAGCTTCCAAACCCAGCAGTTTCCAATACAAAACCTTTTTGTCTCACTATTGCTTAAGGAAAACGATATGACATTATTTTTGCCTTGTTGATCTTCCTATTAATTGAAGCAGAGAGATAAGTCATTAGCTATTCTAGGTTCCCTTTGTTCATAGCCAGGCAGGTGTGCAAAATACTCGAACAGAGCTTGAAAAGAAAATTTGCTACCCACAGAGTTAACTGGAAAAGACTTGCTATCATGTAAGATGTTATCTACCTTTAACTAAGCAAAGTAACCCACAACCTCATCATCAACAGCTACCACTTTAATGTTGTCCAGCTCTCACCACTTGCTCAGCTGTTACGAGAGAGAGTTTTACTCAGACAGCCACTCCACCCAGATTTTGAGTTAAAAAAAAAAAAAGAATATGGGTATAGCATATGCCTTGCAGGAATTTTGGCATCGGGTGGATGGACATCTGCCGCAGACGTAACTTACTTTTAAGTATCTGAACTCAAAAATCTCCTTGCAAATATTTCCTGTATTTTTTTTTTTTTTTGAGCTGTTAATCCCCCAGTGATTTCACCTTGGAAATCTTCTTTGCTCTTTGAGATTTGAATTCAGTTATAATGGCTCTTGCCATTTGAAGATGCTGGCAGTGTTGGTCACTAAGGAGTAACTCAGACTACAGCTTCCATCATGCAAAGCAAACACCAAGTGCTCAAAGAAGTGGTTACAGCCTTTGTAGGCAAAGTGAATATGAAATAGGTTAGAAGTCAAACATGTTCTTACTCAATGAGCATAAAACACTCACAGGTAGACTATAATAATTATACTAGATGGTATTTTTAATATATTTCTCATTATGTAGTATACGACTTTTAACCAATCTTATATCAGAGGCTGATGCAAGGAAAATATACTAATTGGAGTACTCCTTAGAGATGCAAATCATTTAACTATGGGCAGAAATGAGGGAAGAAAATTAACTAAGCCACATCAGTAGCATGTGTTGTACTCACATCTGAACAAAGGAAAAAAAAAGATTCATTAAGCAAGAAATGAGTCTTGAGATGACATAGAAGAAAAGGCTCCTGCTGGGGCACAGAACTGGGATTGCAAAGAGAGATGAGACAGAAAAAGAGACAGCAGCAGCCTCTGTCAAACAGAAGAGAAGAAAAAGAGAACCATTCATGTTAGTGCAATGCTTGCTTAGCAAAAGAGAGAGGAAACAACTAAGGATGATTTTGACAAGCATCATTCTAATGCTTATTGTACTTTTAAAATTTTTTTCTAATTTGTCCCATTTGTGAACTCTTTTTCAAATCAATACAGCCTTCCACTTTTTTATCATACCTAGTGCCAGCACTGTCTCATACCACAACTCTTGTCCATGAGGCAAAGACTATCGATAACCTTAAACCTCCTTATACAACTGCTCTGCTCTTGCAATGCTCACCGTAACCAGCACGTCTCCACACTGGACCCCCTTGGCCAGGAGGACAACTGCTTTTCTTGCAGCCAGGAAAGGGACAACAAGAATAGTAGGGGAGGAAGATACGCAGAAGTGAGGAGAAGTCCTGATGCTTAAGGAAGTCTGTGGTAATGATCCCTAACCTCTAGTAACCCTTCTCTTCCATGTTACTGCTGCAAGTCTCTTGCTTTATTTCTAGCTCTCATTACAAGCAATTTATCAGCAGATAACATCTCTCTGTAGCTATCAATCATGCAACACAAGGAGATCCTGTACCAGATGTGAATATACACGTGCCAGTGCAAGCACTTAACAGCTATACAAAAATATACAGAAAAGGTGGTTAAAAATAAATAAATAAAAATCAGCAATAAAGAAGCTTTAGTTTTTCATTTAATAGATTTAATTTTCTTGGATTTCAGTGCTGGTAAAGGGAAAATGGGGTTACAGTTGCAGAGCTTTTTGTGTTCTCTCTTGGTGTTCTTAGGTATATCAAGACAGCATATCAACAGCAGCAAGTCGTATTAGAGAAGCCGAGCATTTAAAAGCAGTAGCATTAATCATGAATGAACCTGAATTAATGTTATTTATTATTTATATTACAGTATACCATGGGTCTCCTGTTGGTCCCAACTTAAGAAAAGATACAACACGCTGTTGGTACGCACAACTCGAGGAAAGAGAAGGATGCCTGCAAAAGGGAGGCACAGTCACAGAGACTGCTTCTAGTTATACTGTCTTCTGTAGGTTGAATGTCTTCAAAAAAATAAAATAAATCATTCAACCAAAAGATGGCAACACTTTTAATCATTTGATGTTGAAACACTACACTTCTGCCACACATGGAGACTTTGGAAAAAAATTGAAAGGTCTTTTACAGAATAATTCAGATTTGTCACAAGGATGTTTGGCATGAACAAGCACAAGTGAAAGCACAATGAGAAACTGAACGAAAACAAAAGCCAACCAGCTAACCACCACAACTTAACCCTAAAAAGCCAAGCACAAACATAGAAGAGGCTCTGCAGCTAAACTGTTCTAAGACTGCATCGACTGTACATGGAAAAAGGGAGAAAACTCCAAGTTCATATTTTAGATTTGTTGAATAGTCCTGGAGCGGTGTAGGAACCTGAAGCCATTCCTGTATAAGCTGCTACTAAACTGCAATCAAAATATGCTGAACAACAGTAATTACTGTTTCTAGAATAGCATCAGTTTGCCTAAAGAAGCCACAGCGCCACTTGCTTGCTCAAGATAGACAACCTTTCGTAGATGTATTGTAAGTTAACCTCTGTCTCTGTAGAGGTCCTGATGTCCTACTGCAGGCTGGGCATGAATTGTCACTTGAGGAAAACCCACTATCACTTCCATGTACTTCGTTTGTCTTGCTACATCTCTTCACATGAGGCGATGCTGACCACAATACTACGTTAATGTCATTAACAGGTCAGAACTACCATTAAAAAGAGAACAAAAATTTTCTGAAATGAAGGAAGGATTGATTTTGCATGGATCAGCAAAGGCTGCAATAATTATCCTCAGATTTACTGTGGCTTGTCCAGAAAAGATTGCATCATTATTCCTGACGAAGGATGAACTCTCAAATGTAAACCAGCACAGTCAAGCTGTAGGGCATAAAATATAGTTCTAGCAGAGCTACAAAGAAAAAAAATGCTGAAACTTCTATTTGGTAGCAAATACAAAACTATAAGACTCTTTTTCAGCATCAGGCATGGAGTACTAACCATTCACATGCACCAATTAATTGTTGTAGCAGATTGGATCATGTTAATGTAATAAGAAATTATTCACCTTGAGAAGTCAGAATTTGATATATTACTAGAAACATATTAGTTTCTCCTCCACTTAAGAAAATCTAAAACTTCACTGTAAATACTGTTTTTCTCTGTGATCACTGACAGCTCAAAACCATGGAGCAGAAAAAATTTCATACTGTTCATTACTTTTGCTTAATCTATATTCTACTTGATTACTTTCAGGACAGCAATGGAATTGCATTTGGAATTTCTGAAAATTACAGAAAAAGTATTCTGTTGATCGGCTTGCACTTTGCAGCCATAATAATGCTTAAATTAACTTTGGAAGATTGATTCTGTTAAAGAATGAATGAAAATAAAAAATACTATTTTTCTTCCAGTTAATTGCTTAGCTGATCTAAAGAAGCAAGTGATAAGTAAACTATCATCTGATCTCCAAGTCTGTATAATGCAAGTTTTTAATTACTTCTCCCCATCAAAACACTGAATGCCAAAAGATGCATTACAATATGCACGATGCCTCAGGAATCACAGACTAGAACACTGTATTATTTCCTGTCTGCAAATCCTAACTATTGTGCCCGTTCTTACCTCAGTGCTGAATGGCAAAAAAACCCTCTTTTCTTTTGGAATAGTGTAGGTCAAGCAGCAGATAACTGCTGATACCATAAAGGGAATGTTAAAATTAGCCTTGAGTTCAGCTAAGGTTCATGTAAGAAGTTTCACAAACTGATTTAAAAAAGACAAAGCTGAACTGAGATTTATAAGTGTGGTTTTAAGTAAGACAGTAACCCACACAACAGTAGAAATGCCTGTCAGGGAGAAAAATATGCAGGATTTAGGGAGTAAACCATGTTTCCTTTCGTCCCTTATTCCTTCCTCCCTTACTGCGTTGGCACCGAAGCAATTTACTCAATATAGATTTGGAAAATAATAATAAATAAGCAATGGGTGGTTGAATTAAACTTAGTTGTTTTGGTCTTTTTTTCAAGGATATGTAACATTAGGGATTTATCAGGTTATCACACTGATCTGGATATTGAAATAGACAGAAAGGAGAAGGGCTGCAATACTTCAAAAGGGAAAAAAAAATTAAAGAACTGAGGATAAACATCACGTTTCTAAACTCAGGAAGGGGTGCAACTGGGTAAGGCTGCTCCTGTGTTAGGAACAGGCTCCTTATGGAATCAGAAGTGTCAGTGCGTGGTGTTAATGTTCTGTTTGCAGGTTATTAGTGGGACTTGTAGCCCATGTACCTCTCTACAGCAATTAGTTTGTTCTAAAGAAAGTTCCTCAGAAAAAAAAAAAAGTCAATTCATTAATCAAACTTTATCACAGAACAGAACTTCCCAAACACAAAAACCAGAAAAAGTCACGCAGTACGTTTTCTGTCATAATTACTCAGGCAGGAACATAGTGATGTGTCTTGCTTGAGGAAATGGAACGTTAGCTGGCAACAAAATTGGATTCTGCAAAATTAACATTTTACTCAAGAATATCTTCATCTAACACATCAGTACTAGTTTTGAGCTAAAGAGTGCCTAAATAACCTATTACACTGATACTAATCACGAAGTCAATTTCTGGGATTAAATTTTACAGGTGAAATAAAAACTGGAAGGAAAACAGTAATTTTTTTTTCTTTCTTCCAGGAAACTGTGTGAAGTTCCTCCCTAAATATACTGAAATGTTCATTAAGAACAGAATCTAACTATTTAATTGTAAAATACTTTCTGTAAAGCAGAATAAAGAAAACCATTGGCAGCCTTCCAATGCAGAAGCATTACAGATCAGCAAAACACTTTCCAAGTGGCTTTGTGCCCTCATGCAACTGGACTCTATCTCCTCTTTTCTTTCCCAAAGCCTTCCCATTCCCACTAATTATCTTCCTGCACTTCCCTCTGTCTACACCAAAAGCTACCCCAGGGGCAGCAGGAACAGCCCTAGTGGCAGCACTCCCAGCAGTGAGAGTTTTTTGTGTGTTTGCTTGGGTTTTTTAAAGGAGTTGAGAAAGGAAGCACAAGGTCTATGGCAATACTCTGCTCCAATGCTAGTAGTAGCGCTGAGGTATATTTAACAGGTGTGTGACGACCCTTACAAAAAAAAAAAAAATCCAAACAAACCAACCCCAATTCAATCACAAAAGACCATTCGGTAAAGGAATATACATGGAAAAAACCTACCCTGAAATACAGTGATAGAGCACTGTGTGCTTGGAAGAGGATCATTTCGTGCTTGTATGTGCCTTACAAATATACATACGTCTATGAAAACACAGCTGAACATTTGTTCATGTTCTCTTAATATTTAAAAAGACTACAAAGATTACTATATTTTCCTGATGAAAACAAAAAAACAAAGGAAGAGACGCCAAGTTACATTTTTGGAAAGCATTAATAATGGTAAGAAAGAGCTATACAAGATCTATTCAGATAAAAATGTTTAAATCCTCATCTATGCTTGCTTAACAATTGTAAAGTTAAGACTACCCACCCACAAGGACACATCAAAACGTTGCTCTCCTGTAACATGAGAAGCAAGTTGGGGTGAGGGAAGGAATATAATACTTCTCCATTCTAGAAAATTCAGCTGCAAGAATCCTGACTATCTGCTATTAGAAGTGATAAGTGATTTGGCTACAAAGAAGAGTAAAATACAAAGAACACCAAAATGTTTTGAAAACAATTATTTTCACTCGCAAAGAATGGAAAAAAATGACGCTGCTTCCCACAAGCTGCACCCAATGGCACGTGCACAGGGAGGTCACGTTTTCCCAACGTGGGCGTGAAGCTGCTGCCCTTGCACCTGCATTCCCACTGCCTGGCCCCGTTCTCCCTGGAGAAGTCCCGCAGCTCCCTTAGTCATGCAGGACACCATGGGCTTGGCACCGAGATATCCATACGGGCACGTTTCTGATTCAAGGCCAGCCTAGATGGTGCTTGAAGAAGTGATTTATTTCATCACTCTCAGGGATTTTCACAGCTATAAATTCTCACCGCAGCCTTCTTATCTTGTCATCTTAAACGTCTCTCTTGGCTGGGTGAGTGTGCAGCAAGGTCCAGCAAAATGCAATGTCATTTCAGGCTGCATTGAGCTGTGACCAGGGCTGCTGACTAGTGGAAAGGGACAGGACCTAGATGAGAGCAGCTGACCTTGGCCTCTGCCACTATGTCTCATCAAGCAGAACCCAGCAAAGCTGGACACTTGTCACGAAACAAGCATTGCTCTGCATTGCTCCTTGTGATCCCCTTCATCGTTACTCTATCAGGTAACCAACTCCAGTTTCCTTTCCACAGGAAGAGCTACATTTAGAACTAGAGAAAGAGAAGCATTAATATCCTTATTTTTATGAAATCTCTCATTGGTGAACATCCCCAAAACTCTGACTCACTATATATCACATTTGTTCTGCTTATCAAGCCAATCTTCAGAACATTTTTGAAGCTCTTAGGGTTTTATCCTTTTGTTCTACAAAAAAAGCTCTTTATTGATGTACTTCTTTAGAAGAGAACGTGTTTTTGAGAATCATTATTTCTGCATTTCCAAGGTGCTATGCAACATTTTGCCTCTGTCTTAGTCTGATTCCAATAGCCCCAGGGGAACCCAATCCACAAAAAAAGAGGCCTGAAAAACACAACATAAAATACTGTTGGCTCCTGGTAAATAGTTAATTTCTCTCACTTTGTAATCCTCCCAGTACACGCCTAATTTCCCTTGAAACAGATATAAACTCTTTGGATGTGCCAGACGCTGCAGATGGCCTATCAGCAACTCCACTGCAGTGGAGGCGACTTGTGACCAGTAGATGCACCTCTGCAGGCATCAACCACGCAGAAGAGATGGGATTCCCTCTTAAAAAGAACCGATGTTCTTTTTAAGAGGGAAAAACTATGCAACTAGTTTGTTTGTTTGGTTTTTTTTTTTTTGTTTTGGTTGGTTTTTTTTTAAAAAAAAAGCTGTAATGTTGACTCCAAGGATTTGCTGCCTTTTTTTTTTTATTTTTTTTAATTTGTTAAATTGCAGAGTCAAACAACTGATAATATCCAATTATCTTTTCTGAGGAATAGTGGTATCCCCAAATGCGCAATATTGTTCTTTATAGTTTATATGCTTCATAACTCATAGGAGGTATACCTTTAGTAAAATTAGGGGTTTATTCTTATTGTTATGCCTCACCACACTCTTCCACTTTCAAATTGTTTTTTCTGCACCCGTATTCCATGAAATATTTGTTCAAACACATAAAGATGTTCAAAGTTTGGATTGCTGATTGTCTACAGATTGATACTCTTTAACCTATTGGCACTGATTTCCTAACAGATCTGCAAAGAAAAACATGTAAAGAGGATGAAAAAAGTAGACAGGAGAAATCTGTGTCTGTAATGGGGAAAGATGACACCTACTAATTTAGTCTTCCTGCATAATTTGCATTTTAGTACTTCCATACAATTTTAAATACATTTTTAGAGCACAGAGATCATTTTTATCAAGGGAGACACGGTTTGAGAAACGACCTCTGATTCTGTGAGGAAAAAAAGATCCCACTCATAATTTATTTAATTGATTGTATTTGCATATCTAGATGCAAAATACATAAGGGCTATTAATTTTATTTTTCAGTACAGCTTTTTTGTTGTTGTTGGCTGATATTTGGACGAGCACTCCTGGGAGAGGAATCACAGCATCAAGCTTGAGTGTGCTGCTGTGATATTAGGTGATTAATCACAAGTTCTGGGATGGAGAGGAAGACTTTCAAATACAGGAATAAAACCACTTTGTTCTTGTAGCGATAAAAGTCTCTCGAGGAATGACTGATGTAGAGGACCTAGCTGATCCAGCCTTCTTCACTGACAAGACAAAACAACTTGCTGACTCTGAACAGCTACGAGAAGAAGGTCACTCGGAGCCTTAGACTTAATGCTCAGCCACATTCATCAAAACTGCAGTGTTTTGAGGAACACCGGGAGGATTTTTTCACCCTGCATGAATATAGCACTTCAGACAGCTCCTCAACTGCTTCCGAATACTTAGGAAACACTACGTAATATCATACAGACGTTTTTTTAAGTCCTGTCATGGATCTCAAAAGTTGCATTCTGTGATTTTAGACCACCATCACTCAAAAGCAACTCTCTCATTCCTATATTAAATAACAGTGGCTCTGCCTTAGTTAGAATTATCTTTTCATTGAGCCCAGAACACATTTGTTCTAAAGACATCTGCATTACATTCTCGGCTTTTTTTTTTATTATTTTTTTTTTGTTTAAACTTTCAAAGCCAACGAGAGTTCATTTTTCTCCATTACCACTGACTGCTTGCAAGTTGCTTTTGCAGGAGTATTTCATAAAGCCTACAGATATTACTCTCCAAAACACGCTGTCAAAGCAAGAACAAGAAAACACTAATAGACAGTGGAGATCTTGAGGCACTGGTCTGAACTCCTTCAGCTCCTGCGAAATAAAATTAGTTTTGCCCTATTCCTATCCTTTCTTTCTGGAGCAGTCAGAAGTACTATCTCAGAGCAGGTATTCAGAAGCTGTGAGACACAATAAATCAAAACAAAATCCTGACAGCATAGAAAACCTACATAATTATAAAATCTTCTATTTTAACTTCTGTGAATTTTCTGCACTAGCAACCTTCAAATTGATGGAAAGAGACAGAAAATATTCTATAAAAAACCTGAGGTACAGGGGGTTTTTTTCCTCTGATAAACTATCTCATGGCTTAGATGGTGTGAAAACACAGTGCTCAATTAGGATTAAACATGGCTTTTCAGAATAGCTGATCTCAGCTTTAGACAGAGCTTTTATCCATTTGATCATATAGAAACAATCGTCAGGTGCTGGAATCACTGAAACTGAACTGGCTGCTTACAACTCTTCTTGGATCATGGGAAACTTTTCCTAGTAAGTGCTTCCCCTTCCCTGTCCATTATTAGTAGCAAGGTGCAATCAAAGGGAGAAAATTAGAGAGACAGATTATCTGTTCCTCTTACCCCTACTGAACTGCTGGAAAAATTCTGCAGTTGAGGTAGGAAGTTTCAAGACAACATCAACAGCAGCACCTACCAATTGCTCCAGCACACTTAGCAAAATTAGGTTATATGAATAAAGCATGTGGTATGAAGTTCTTGGAAAACTGAGCAAATCTGAGTAAGCCTGCACTGCAGCATATGCTGCCTGCCCCCTTTTTTCACCTGAAATGTGGGAAGAGGAATGTTCTTTCTTTTCACCAACAGAAATCACCACAAAAAAACCCACATTCCAGAAGAGGTAAACTTAACATTTCCATCTCAGGAATCAATAGTCTTATTGCTAGTAATATTACAGAAAATATTACAGAAAATTGTTACTATGTCCAAACAAGCATGCATACATTTTTTTTTATTATTTTTTTCCCCCCACTGGAAAACTTGAAACTTTTGTCTGATTTTTTACTAGGGAGATTAGAGTTGTCAGGGTCTTAGAGGAAGAGGATGGCTTCCTGTGTTTGGCCAAGGACATCCACAAAGCCCCACGCGAACACAGACATGAAGAGCCCTTACGCTAAAGATGAAGAGGTAGGATCCCCCATGCTCTGTCAGATGCTGGTGCAGTGCCCACCATCTCCTGTCTAAAGCCATCAGAAAACAAGAACAACTATATGAACCACTAGAAATGAGTCCCAATTCAGTCTCATGCCTGACCTCAGATTCAGAATCAATTTTTCATCAATACTGAACAGAGAAACAAACACTGCAGCCTTCAGGATGTCATTATGTAAAAGTGCTTCAGAGCACTTAGAAATGAATAAATAACAATCCTAAGATAGTTTAAGCAGGGAAGACTCTGCTCATCACTTCTTTTCTTCTGCCTTCCATCAATGAGGTGCTGCTGTGTGAACCTAACACATGAAGAATCACTTATGTTTCTATTTTAACTAAAAATATTTGCAATTCATAATAAATAACTACAGGATTCAATGAAGGAACCTGCTAATTTCTTATCTAATATAACTTTCCCTCTCACTTCTCATAGATTGCTAGTGCTGCTGAAATTCACATCTCTGTAGTTCTCAAAACTAAATGTAACACTCACGCTGAAAGTGTAAATTATGGGTTAAATAAAAATACTCTTGAGAGAGAGGTGGAAGTCTTTCAGGGAGAAGCACTGAAGGAAAGAAAAGTAAATAATCAGCTTAAATAATAAAGATATAAAACATGTGTAGCAACTCATCTAAGTTCACCCTGAGTAGAATTACAGAACAAGGGGAGATTCAATTAGGATGAAAAGCAATCAGTCCACAACCACAACCATATGATTCCATCACATGAGAAAAAAAAAAAAAAAAGATACAGAACAATTACCAGCTAAGTGGACTGTGCATTTATTACATATCTTTACATTATCATTATCTATCTCTTCAGTGGAGTCAAGAAGCATTGTTTTTTCCTCTGAAATGTATAGCCCTGACCCATCTGGAGACGGGCACATTGCACTGCGATGCATTGGCTCTCTCGTTTGGTGGAAGCACTGCTTTTATATTAGCCAAGCAGGGGACACAACTTGGAGGTGCAGTGATAAAACACAGTGGTAAAAATGTAAATATCAATGTATTACAGTTAACACATATCTTATCGTGAGCTAAGCCAGAAACTTTTCATGACCACAGGGTGCGTTGTTTTATATTCAATGTGTTTAAGTAAAATCACAGCCCATTTCAGAACTATATCTGCACTAGAAGAAAATTTCCCACAGGGTAGGTCAAGTTTCCTGTCCACCTCTGTTGCAACAAATGCTTCCCAGTGAGTCTCCCCTTAGGTACATCACAGGATTTATTTCCGTGCAAAATTAAACCGATGACAAGGAAATTGTACATTTACACTTTTAATCATATTTTCCATCATCCTCGGTTCCTCTTCGAAATTTAACTCTTCACATTTCCCTTTCTTTTCATCTCAGAATTTTTGACTGTAAAAAAAACCCTTCACATTAAGATCTTTTTCTAAGAAAACAGTATATTTTGCTTCCCAGAACCTAAAAATTAGGGCATAACTCAACAGTGATCCCCAAGCCTGCCTGAAGAAGATCTTATTTCATCACTCTACCTGAAATTAAATTGAAGTAGTGAGCAGATTCCTCTTACCTGTTTGTGAGCATGATCGTAAGAGTTAATGTGATTGTCAAACTCCTGGTGTTTATAGTACTGCTTGTCACAGAGTTCACAGTAGAAGTTGGCTTTAAGATCTTCCAGAGCTTTTGCTATCGTGTTTTTCTTTTCAGCATAATCCTGGATGGGGGTGGAGAAAAGTAATTTTAGTTTTGCCTTTGATGCTGCAAATGGATTTTGTGCTCCACAGTTAATCATATTTGTAAACATTTACACACCTCCGTAACTAAAAGCTTTCACATATTTGCTGTGTTACACTGCACATATTTACTGTATCTGCTGCAAGGCTGAAGATTTGCACACTTCAATTTGCTATACAGTTGCCAGCTCCCCTTAGGGGCTCTGTCAGAAGCTAGAAGGATTTCCCCAGGTTCTGTCTAAATACAAATATTTATCAGGCTGAAAGCTATTTTCGAGCTAATTTCAATCCAAGCCTCACTGCTCCAAAGAGCTGCTATGTAATACACCCGAGCAGAATAAGCATGAAGATACAAACTGCAATAATTTAGTTATCAGGCTGTTACAAGAAAGTATGCTTACTAAAAAAAAAAAAAAATTAAAGAAACCCTGCTGGGTCTCTCTTGAAGGTGTGTACAAGTGAAAACGTAAGGAATACTTTCAGAGCTGAGATGTAATGAGTATCTTCCAGACATTTTTTGTCATCCAACATTAGAAGGACAGACACACATCTCTCTTGACCGTACATTAGCAAAAGCATTACGAACAACCTTGCTTATAATTTATGAGTAAATTCTATACAAGTAACATTTACTAATTCCCTAAGTACATTGATGATGATAACACGGCCTATTCGAAAAGATCATAGAAATGGTCTGTCATCTCAAATTAGTTTAAAACCAGTTAAATACCAAACGTATAATTTCACTGCGATGATCCCTGCTTTTGGCAAGTCTGTCTGGGATAGAATCACACCCTGAAATCCCAAATGCAGCGAATATTGTTTAAGAAAAAACACTCCTTTAATTTGTTTCACAAAATTTCATCACTGTGAGCTCTTTGGAACTGTCTCTTAACTCCCCTTGTTTCTGTCTTCTTCCTTGTTTGGTCAGATTAAGATAAAAGATGATCTTGTAATCAGAACACCCATAAGTGAGTTAATTCGGAGAAAAAAAAAAAAAAATCCTATTTAACTCCAGTTTTCACAGTTTAGGACTTGCATACTTCCAAAATATTTTGAGAGTTAAAAATGGAAAATTTATGATTATCAGATTAGAATATTTTCACAACAATGATGTTGATACTAAGAAAACAGGAATAATAGTTATACAATTAGAATTATGTTCACAAAGTATTTATTCAAAATCGAACTTGAAATATAATTCAGTGTGACTGGACTGGTAGCAAACACCACTGATTCATACCCAAACGGAGGTACTCCCTCATCAAAATTCCATCCATTGAAAGAATTTTAAAAGTCCCTTCAGAGTGGTGCTGACATGTGAGGAATTTGCACATTTGTAACACATCTCTCCAAACACATTTCATAAAATCTGTTTGGTTTAAAATCAAAGTGAGCTAGTATTTTATTTCAAGAAACAGTGGTATTTTACACTTTTAAATACATTTATGCTGTATGGAAACGTAGCCTGGAAACTCTGCACATAGTTCTTGAATCTACTAGCAAGAAACTACAGGTTTTGAACCTCTTTGGTTATTACCAAGATGCCTGTGTTTAGGAAAGCCATGGAGATGGTATATAGAGACACTAAGGAAGGGTCCTCTCTTTAAACACCGCAGAAGTAATTCTCATAGTCTACAAAGGGATGCCGCCTTGTTTTGCCTTTTTAAAATACATACACAAAAATAAATAAAATCGTAGGTTTGAAGGAATTATCAGAACTCTGAAATATTATATATGACATCTGCAAAGGGTAAAGATCAAATGCAATGGATTGGAAGACAAGAATAATGAATTGAACAATAATTTTTCTCTATAGAAAGATCTCACATCTTCTTGTTGATTAAAGCTCAGGCAAAATTTTGCAAGACTTACTGATGTAACATAAAACCATGAAGAGAGTTACACAACCTCACTGGTGTTCCTCTTGACTTAAAGCACCATATTTGAAACGATACGCTTATATAGCAGAATCTAATCTGGATGAATTATGTATGACATGCCAACTCATCCTAATGAAGCAGAGACACTGGAACATCATGAATTACTTTACTGGAAAGTAATAAAATCTCCTCATGATCTTGGGGTTTCTGCTATCAAATTCCTTCAGCTAAGGTTCTTTTGGGGGTAGGCTTCATTTTACATTACAATATATACATTACATCATAATTCTGGAGGAAAGCAAAGAATGTTGCCACATCATCTAAATTAAATGCAAATAAGCAGATGGAATATAATAATGGAGTTTGATCATGGCTGGGGAAGGGAGGGGGAAAAGGACTTTTAAATTACAAGAACCAAAAGAACTTGGCCTTAGGAACACAAGAATTGCTGTACTGGATCAGGTCAGACTTTTGAAAACCCATGTAAGATTTTATTCTGTACAACTAAGGAAAGTGTTTCTTAACTAAGGACAGTTTCCTTTGCTCTGCAGCTATCTTCTGCTAGTTGTTGCATAATGGAAAAGGTCATAAATGCCCATTTTTTATTCCCTGTTACTGGGCCATTCATTATTATATACACCCGCTACCGTACTCTCAGGTATCGCTTTCTGAATGATATATGCCAGTTTATCCAGGCGTTTTTTATATCAAGGCCACTCACCACCTCTGCTTGCTCTTTTCAAAGTCCCCAAAAGAAGATATGATAACAGAGTATGCCATGGTGCCACGGACTACTATATTAATAACCTCTGTTTTCTACCTTATTCCTTTTTGTAGTAAGTCTTAATATACGGAGTTTTAAAAATCATGATAGAGCACTAGATCAACATTTTTATAGAACTCCTTTATCATCTACATCCTTTGCTGCAGTACAGTATTTTGCTGGCAGGAGATGCTTCTATTCAACTGCTAAACTTCACCTGACCTAAGAAACTTCACATTTCTTCAGTGGCAGAAAAGGCCATTAACAAATCTCATAGCTGAGGTACCAGTTTTGGGATGCTAGCAAGGGCAATAGCATTCATTATTTATTGTGAGAAGTGAATTATCTACCTCCAATAGGGATGTATTTGCAGCAAAAAAAATTCTAAAGAAATAGTAGGACAGGAGTTTATTTTAACAAAATTTTGCATGGTATTGCACTTGAAACAATCGAGAAACACACAAAAAGTAATTTCTACACGTTAGCCCCTGAGCCTATCAGATGAGACTTATCAATTTTATTTTAATCTGGTGGGAAAAGATGCTAAATTGCCCCTCCAGACATCTCTGTTAGTCCAGGACTTCAGCTTATGTATTGCATGTGTATGCACAAAAAACCTCCTTAGTAAAACCCTTAACCAAGGGTGTTCAGGAGATGCCCTGTAGCCATGGAATCCCCTGGACCATGTCTGCATTGAGGAGGACAAATTGCCATTGCTGGTTGGTCCATTTTCAAGGCTGAATAGGGAATGGGAAGAGGAGAATAGAGGCTGTTGTTTCTCTGCCTGCTAGGCTATTCCAATAGATTTTGCAAGGAATGCTACCTTAGAAGGGGAGGCTTTCCCCAGTTCTATTGATTTTTATGAGGCATAATTACCTAAAAACTAACAGTAAAAATTACAGTCCCTGGACCTTGAATAGTATTGGGCAGTGGATTGCAGACAGAAATTACCTGGAAACTTGTTGGAGAGGAATATTCCTAGTGTAAAGTAGCAGCCAAAAAAACTCACTTAAACTGGTTAAATATGATCAAGCTTAGTCTTAATTCCATCAAGATTTGCAAACCACCCTGGAAGTCTTAAAAGAATTTTGACTTATGATTCAGCTCAGTAACGAAACTCAGAAGTGAGTGTCACTTAGTTTCATTATTTTTTTCCTGAAAGGCTTATTATCTGAAAGCCTACAGCTATAATTCACTGTAGCTATTTTTTCATAATTTATATGAAAGATCTCTAATAAGCGATCACATCTATCAACTGGCTTTATTTCTCTAAATCCATCTTCTCCATCCTCCAAAGCCTTAAGCCTGAGCAAATGCTACTGCAAACATGGATTAAGAGCAGGCTTCATCCACCGAGGGACTACCTGTAGCTACCTAGACTGGGCCTTCTGCTCCCATTATACGAGAGAAAAAGAAGGAAAGCTACAGAAATGCCCAACATTTTACATAGATAACTTTGGAGAGTCGAATGGATGCCTCAATCTAGTGGATATTTTTATGGAGCGCACTTCAGGCTCATACTTCTGCTGTCTGCAGAAAGGTCAGCTAGGGGGAAAAAAAAAAAGTGTGAAATTATAATACATCATCTGCTCCATGGTGATTGCCAGTGCGAATATTCTTACTTTACAATAAATGTGAGTTCCTTTTATTGCAGTTAGCTATTTTGCATTTACTGTAGACTTAAAAGGGTCAGGCCTGCAGTCACTGCAAAGTAAAATGTATTACAGAAATAAAGCCCTTCTTCAGGATAATTTACTGGTATAGTCATCCCAGAGAGGATTAGACTGTTCTGATCTGATCCTCTGGATTAGACCACATTATACCTGACAGATGTTCCAGGGTAACCTTGTTTTGTAAGAAATATTTAAAGCACTTTTTTTCTGTCCTGATAACTAAAAAAAACCCCTGTTCTACATATTAGCTGTATTTATAAGAAAGAATCTGCCTAAAAATATGTTATTGCCACAGGAAAGGGAAAAAGTAAAAAAATAAAAGGCTAAATCAGCCACAGCTTAAGAGCATACTTCTCTATAGTCAATTAACTCATGAACACAATTAAAAATTGATTCCTTAATTACAGGTATATTTATTAGATATTATAAAGACATCATGAAGAAGCCAATTTTGCTTAATAAAACATACAATTTACTAAACTCCTCTACCATCAATCTTGGTATTACTTGTTACACACAACTTTTTGTAATATCTTCACCATATCACTTTTTTTTTCCTCATGTAAGCATTCTGTACATCATCCACCAATGCACTTGAAAGAACAAATAAAAAACATAATACATTAATAATATTAACGCAGTCTAGTACCAAATCTAATTATTTATAAGGTTCTTGTCCTTATCAAGGCCGTGAGACCAAAGCAAAAAGCAGTTCAATGCACCAATCCAATTACTCCCTGATCTTAACAGATTCATTTCTGAGCAGTGTACAGCGAGTTTCAGCTTCATACAAGGAGACTGGTTGGAAAAATAAATACCAAGAATATTGTCAGATCTTTTTGATTACCTTACCTGAAGCCTTCCCATTAGCTGTGAGATTCAACGGTGACCTAAAACTCACATGGACATGAACATCTTATGTTCTTTCCTTGATTTCTTGCTCCTTCCTGACATTCTCCTTTCAGGTAAAGGAGTCTCCACCAGTGATGACCCCACCTTTTCACAGCACTGGATGAGGATGGAACCATAGGACGAAGTGGTATCCTGAATACTCCTAAGCTAACAGAACATTGGAGGCTGAAAAACCCCACCCTACCTTTACTTTCTGTTCAAGATCACCTGCAGACAACCAATTCCAATCACAACACTTATTGCGTACACAAGAGAGCCAATCAGTATTCTGCTATGTACATACTTGAAAATACTGCTGAAGACATGCAAATACCTAAAAAAATATTTTCTCAGCTTCTAACTAAACACACAGACAGTATTTCGCATTTAAATAAACACCTTAGCATTAAGATAAGTAACATCATGAAATTAGAAGGAAATAGCAAAACATATTCAAATCAGTGCTGTTTGCTTCCTAATGCCATCCTCATTTTTTTCAAACATCAAATTTGTTAACCATACGCCTAACTGATGCCAACAGCTGAATCCTGCACTTTCCGCACTAAATGGAGTGAGACGGAAGGGAACAGAGACAAAACTGGACGCGGTGGAGAGGAAAGCATTGCACAACAGTGTCCCGTAATGTGGAGATCAAATTAACTTGAAAGGAAGCTTATGATGAGACAGCAATTTGTTATCAGATTTGTCTGTCTCATTAACTTCCTTAAAGCACTTATACTGTATAATTACTTTTAACTGGGGCTCAGAAAATCACTTGATGGGGAGTTTTTTTGCCATTAAAACTAACTGTTGCGCATAGATGTGCAGAATTATTTATTTATTCTAATGCTTTAAAATCTACTTCCAGGCAGAGCGTGCACTTAGAAGGTGAGAGTGCTGGCCACACATCTTTGCTTGGATACTTGTATGAAGCAGGAACTCTTCATCAGTGTTTATGAGAAAAGATGGGGCTAGTTATAATGGAGAAAAAAAAATGATCTACCTCATCTCCACCACTACTGTTTTAAAGTCCATACAAGGCAGAACTGAAGGAGGCTTTGCTGTCGAAAAGAAAGGAGGTTTAACTCTAGATGGTATCTTCTTCACTGAAAGTTCATGACTGTTTAATAATGAGCAAGGGAAGGAGGAGTCTGGTATTAATCTCCTTTGCTCCTCTATGTTAAATAGTCCAGTCACACATTTTAATTAGAGCAGAATTTTGATTTTAGAACATCCTGGGGTTGATCTTTGGTGTTTAATTTCCTTATAGTAGGCGTGCAGACATCTAAAGATTTTCATAGGTACTTCATGTAATTTCATTGACAGGTAAGTGCCTAACATAATTAGACTCTTCATGAAAATCAAGTTTTTCTATTTGATCCTTCCAGCGACACGCTACACTAAACAAAGTGCCTTTTAACCCTGCAGAACTTGCAGTAGTGGAGATTGACTAAAAATCCCCTCTTGAGCACAAAACCCTAGCACTGGAACAAATGTCAGTGCTGCCCTCGATCCAAGGGGCATGACCCCATCTTTCATAAGGTGTTTCAGGACACGAGGAAGGGCAAAGGACAGGGTGAGGGTGAGTTGTTTATTTATTTCACCTCATGTTAACTGACAGCCAATTGACTGGCTGCTATTAATTTGTATTAAAAAGTTGCTCTAGAGCTCTTCAAGATTTAATTTGCTGGTCTAGTAAAAAAATTGCCAGTAAAGTTGGCTGGAGCATTGAGGGAACAGAAAATTAGACCTCATCTTATCAAATATATTTCATTTTGAGCATGTGCTTGATCTATAGAACAACTTACATGTGAAAATCTGCATATCTGTATTTTCAGAATGAGAGTTCGTGGTGATTACTGAGTTCAGGTTTCCTAGCTTTGGCTGCCGTGCTTGACTGCAATATTTTTATCATGATCCTCTACAGTTATTATTTTGCTAAGTTTTCAAAACACTATTTTTCCTGTATCTTCTCTTTTCTGCTTATGTTGTTAATTTTTTATTTATTTTTTTTTAATTNATTATTTCTAAGGAAAGTAAAAGGGAATATAATACTCTTTTCATTGAAATAAAGTTTCTGTTTCATTTTGTTCTTCTCAAGAACAAAACTTCTCCGTGACTGGTGAAAACTGCAGTCTGTTCTACTTTCAAGTAAATCTGAAACTTTTATAAATCAATGTCTCAAACCTGTGAGCATTCTATCTGCCCTATCGAGGAAGTATCCAACTGTATTTTAAATACAATAGGTTCCACGGCACTTTCACAGCCGATGTGTTAGGAGCAGGGCTCTGCTGAACACTAGGTGCATGGTGCCCACCGAAATAATGCATCTAGAAATCTCCCCAGCAGGCTCAGTGATTTTTCTTTACAGACCCTTTCACTGATTCCATTTTACTATGGTTTTCCAGACCATTAGACCTTTTCATGCAAATTTACCATCTTTTTATAGCCTTACAGTACACGCCTAGAAGTTACATGCCACGAGCACATAAATACCCGGCCATTGAAAAAGAGACCTTAGAACTAGGCCAGGTCTGAAACACCCCCAGGCAGGTCTGTGTGCCTGCCCAACAAGTCCTAGGTGCAGAGAAGAAAGAATTGCAGCTGCAAATCATAAGGAAGGTCTATTCTGATGTATAGCTGATGGTCTGTATCAGCTTATCCCAGTGGAAAGAAGTGTCTCCTACATAAACATTTGGTTATTAAATGGAACATATCCAGTAGGGCTGGACAGATGTGCTTTTAGTTTAAAAAAACACCACCAACACAACAACAAGCCCCAAAATCCACTAGGAATTACTCGCCTGAGCTACTTCAGTTGTTGAATTGTGAATATGCACAAGCTTAAGATTTGCATTATGATGCAACAATTTTCCTAAAATTAATCCTCAGTGTTACCACAATCAGAAAAAGGCTTCACCTGCACACAAAAACAAACAAGTCGGGGC
>VWZK01012106.1:0-71503 GCA_013396935.1 Baryphthengus martii
TGTGCTGCTAATTCTGCATCTGTGAAACTAAATTCTGCTAGCACAGAGATATGAGAGGTTTGTCAAAACTCAGTTCCTGATAGCTCTACCTGTGCCAGTAGACATCCATCAAGCAGATAGACCTATACATACAGAATATGCGTTTTCCCCATATGCTTTACTGTACATACACCAAAGGACTACTTAGCTGGCATGTCCACACTAGGAACATTTCATAGTGTGTGATACCATTTCTCTGCAGGTAATGTGTTCCTCAAATATAGATTCTTGCTCTATGGAAGTAGTTCACAGCATAAAGTGATTAGTGGCAAAACATTAATAACTTCTTGTAAAGCTCTGAGAGGGAAAAGAAAAAAATAAACAAAAATAAGCTTTGATGTGAATTTGGCAATTTGTAAGTTTATTGCTTTCCTCTGTGTTTCTCTTGAGGTCTGTGGGACTCCAGAATACATTGCCCCAGAAGTGATCCTGCGCCAGGGCTACGGGAAGCCCGTGGACTGGTGGGCCATGGGAGTTATCCTGTATGAGTTTCTAGTTGGCTGCGTTCCTTTCTTTGGGGACACACCTGAAGAGCTGTTTGGACAAGTAATCAGTGGTATGTTTCTGTTCCGATTCTGAAGGGATTTCAAAGTGTGCTGTGAATAAAACCTTGAAAATATTGAGGATCCACAGTTTAGTCAGGAAGGACTAGGTGTAAAATAATGGGGTTTAATTTTAAAATATTTACCTTTCTGTGACAAATTAACATCCGTCTGATTCCACCTATCGAAAGCTGTTGAATTGCTTAACACCTTGCTAGGTAGTTTTGTCATTGTACGTGGTGTGGGAGTCGTGCGAGTCTGTGGGGTTGGGGAAAGACATTTGGGGATTTTTCTGTTCTGTCTTTTAAATTAAATGGCGGAGAATATGAAAGGGGAAGTCACCAACTGGTCTAATTCTATCTAATTTCGGTTATTGAGGTTGTAGGTGCAAATGTCAGTCAATTAGTAATCGTATAAATAAAGTATAAAGGAAATTCTAGGCAAAATGCATTGTAAGCTGTTGTACTCGATACCTTCATATTTTGTGGCTTTTTAAACCTATCTTTGTTTGAAGTTGGACAAACAACTGCTTTGTGTGCTCTCAATGAATATGCCAGTGAAAACATTTCCTATTGGGAATGCTTTCTGAAACGGTAAATGTTTAACACATTTGGCCACTGTCCTTTGTAGAAAGCACGTTTTAGCGAAGAACTAAATACGATGCATGAAATCACTACCTATGAATCGTTCTCTCTGTTTCTGGTATAACGAGCGTGGAATGTGCAGGCACGAGATACAGCCGCAGTATTGTCAGTCTCATTGTTTGTGAACTGTCATGGAAGTCCCATTTCATACTTTATTAATAGAGTTCTTAATGCCTTTTTTTTCTCCACAAGCACTGCTTGGATTGACAGCTGCTTTAGCTGACGCTGAATTTTACGCATTTTTGAAATGTCAATGCTTGAATTATATTAAGTATGCAAGCTGCTGAATTCAAGATATTTACAATTCTGGGACAGTAGTGAACACCGTGTTTGATGGTATAGGAGTGTGAATGGTTATTCAAACTGGTTGTGAAGCTGGTAGAAAATCTCAAGTCTTTTTTCGTTCCCAGATGAAATTGCCTGGCCAGAAGGTGATGATGCATTACCACCAGATGCCCAGGACCTCATTGCTAAGCTTCTTCGCCAAAATCCTCTGGAAAGAATGGGAACAGGTAGGATCCTTGTGCATAGGAAAGTACTAGGCAGAAGCACGGAAAAAAGCTACCTTGCCAGTGATGCACAGCCACCCATGTTGAAAACTGGTCATCTAGAGCTGGGAGATGGTTTATACTGGGTACAGTGAATCTAGTGTGATGAAGCTCTGAGGTGTAGATTGTACCTGAGTCAGATATCACTGTCTTGCTTTGGAAACAAGAAAGGGACGCTGTCAGCTTGGCCACATAACTTCTCAATTTTGTGCTGTTGCATTAAAGGCTTGATGGTTGTGTCTCCATTCAAACAGTGCATAATCGGATATCTTTGAAGTTCTCATTGATTAGGGCCTTAATCCCCTACATGGATGTGAACTCCTGGGTGTAATAAAATAAATGAAAACTTTCCTAGAGGCCTGTACTAGAATTCTTCAAATATACAACAATGTCTGATAATTTTTTTGACAAAGTCAGGCACATATGCCAGTCTTTCTGTATTATAATGTCAGATTTGAAGTTTTACAAGCCAACACTTCTCATTTCCTGGTAGTAAATAACCATAAATAATCTCTAGCTACACTCTTGTTTTAAAGTAAGTTGTGTAACACTGCAGCATCACAGCACAGTTTGTCTGTTTCACTGATTTGATTAGATGGATTTAAATTTTGGATTTTCAATTGGAAACTACACTTTAAGGATAAAATAAAACCTCATATATATAAACCAGTTCCAAAAGGCACATGGATTCAGCAGACTTAACACATGTACACACAGGAGTGAATAGATCATGAATTAATAATGATATCAGATGGATTTTCACATATTCTTCTTTACGTCAAAACCATGCACTTGAAAGATGTTGCTGTCATGGAAAAGATGTAGAGTTTCTTGCCTTATAAAATGAGGTGATGGACTGATTTTTTTCATTTCTTATGTACCTGTAATGCTGAGACTGCTGTTCCACTTGGCATCTCATAGTGCCACTGGCACTCAGCAAACCTTTTATCTCTTTTCCTCTGCTATTCTCATTTTTAAAAAGACAGTAGCATCTTTTATGAATATTAATTTCAGTTGAAAAAAAAAATCACATATACAAGTAGACAGATAATCCTTACTTATTCCTCTGGGTACCCAACCTTCTGAGGTTATTAACAAAAGATACTAATTCAGGAAAATATGTAAGCCCCTGCTTGTTTTAAGTATATGAATGAGTTTATTCATAACACTGGAGCCACTCACATGCTAAGTACCTTTCTGAGTTTGCTCTCTTTATTCAGCTATTAACAAGATGGTACTTAAGAGTTTGAAAATTTTAAATTAAGATGTTAATTAGTTCTTAATCTTACAACTTGCTGTGAAATGTAATAGCAGATGCTGCCTTCCAGCCAGTTTAGTCATGTGCTGTCATTAAACAGGAAGAGAAGGTGGGAAGAGAATCTTGTTCAGATTTTATCCTGCATCACTGCTTTGGTAAAAGGATAAATTGTTTCTCAAAATTCCTGGCAAATGTGTGAATAGAATGTACTTGGATGCATTCTCTTAGGCTCTTGGCATTTTTAAAGCTTGTTTGTCTTGTTATGCAAATGCTGAAAGAAATACTTTGCAATAAAAGGTGCTTATTTCAGGTAGTGCCTTCGAAGTGAAACAGCATCGGTTCTTTAAAGATTTGGACTGGAATGGATTGCTTCGGCAGAAAGCTGAATTCATCCCACAGTTGGAATCTGAGGATGACACAAGCTATTTTGACAGTAAGACTAAAGATTCAGCCTCAACGGCATCATATTTTTTGGTGCATATTTAATTTCTGAAATTGTTAGAGATAAGTCATTGATGGATATCGCTTTAAAAATTTCTTCTGAATGCCAAGTAAGGTTTCTTTGAAAGTGAATGAATTTTAAATTAACATATGTTGCTGCTGAAGTCAGTTGGCCTTTCAGTGGTGGCTGTGGCCCTGCCAGCCGTGCCCTGCAGTGCGAGGTGCTGCATTTGTTATGCTGCGTTGATTACAGCGCTTCTAAAGCATTTGGTGAATCCAGCTTCCTTGAGGTTTTGAGCAATATTATCTTTCCCTAGTGACCGTTTTCAGCCAATAAATGTTTTTAAAAAAACTAAACAACCTAAAAAAAACTCTAAACCTTGAAGACAAGTATGTAGAGGAAATTCTTTAGAGAAATTAAATTATTTTCACTGCAAGTTTATCACGTTATTTTAGTATTATTAACTAATGAGATGTGAAGTGGCTATCTGATGTGTATAAATGTCTGGGAACTGCCATGATATCAATGCTATGTAAGATTCCTGGCATTTCCAGATAAGCACCAGACAGAGTTGGTGCTCTTGGGAGAGAAGGGAAGAGTGAGTGTCATGTGAGGGATGGAGAGGTCTCTCTCCCCAGAGCCTCTGCTCCCTACCTTTTCTCATTTGATTTGGGGAGGTAAACAAGTACAAAGGGCTTTGCCTTGTCACTGATCACGGGGCTCTTTCCCCAACTCCAGCTGCAGTGCAGGATGATACTGGGCTATTTCAGTTCCCTGAGCTATGGAAATTTCTGCCCTACTTTAATGGAATCTCTTCCATCCTTCTCCCAGGTCCATGGGACTTGCCAGCTCTATATGAAGCACGATTTTTCTGTGCTCCCGTGCTTTGCTCAGGGTGAAGGGAGGGAAAGAGCAGCCTGTCTGCCTCCAACCCTTCAGCTGCCGTGCTGCAAAAGCAGCGATCCTATTTAGGTAGTGCACTTTCAGTCTGGGGAAGAGGTTTTTAGGTTAAGGGTTGGCTGGAGAGGTAGGATACACAGAGGGAGAAATTGAGACGTTTCCATATACTTACTGCAGAGAGAAATTTGAGTCAAACTGTGCAGAGGGGACAGAGATTTGGTTTGCATATATTAAGGTAGTGCCAGCACAACAGACATGTAGAAGCTGGGGTGGTGGTGTGTTTCCCCCCACTCACTGGACTTACTGGACACTGAACTTGAGCTCTGGTCACTGAATTGGGTCAGTGACAGGGAGAGGTGCAGTACAGCAACCATGAGCTGCTGTTATCCTGTTGAGTGAAAGCAGCACATTATGGTCAGTGGTGAAAATCGTGGGGTCTGTCAGGCGGGAACGATGGCACACTCCCCAAGTGCCCAGGCATGCTCGGTGGGTTGTCAGGGTGACTGATGTAAGTCCTTTGTAAAGGCTGGAATTCTCATGTTGGGAAATATCTCTCATAGACACTGATAAGAGTTGGCATTGCTATTATAAACGCTAATTCAGAACATCTTAGAATTTATAAAAGTAGCTTTCTGGCTGATACAGTGCAGCAAATTTGGCTCAGTAGAGCTATCAGCTTTCTGTAGCCAAACTTATTAACGCCCACCCTGTAAAATCCAATGTGGCTGACTTAGAAATTTAGTGCTGCAAATCTCAAAGAGCAAAATCTTTTTGGAGGCAGTTTAGATTTTTGCATTAAAAAATAGCTTTGCATATTGGCTGCTTGCCCATTTTCTTTCACAAAATCTAATCCTTTTTCTAGTTGTAGGAGGGAGAAGAGGAAATATTTTTGAGGAGGTAAATATTTTTACTTTTTAAAGAAGGCTTGTATGTATGTATGCAGGACAGACTTTGTACAGTCATAAATCTGTTTATTGGAAACAGACAGTGAATTATTTCTGTGTTTCCTTCCATATGATTGTTTGCTGTAGGGAAGAAATACCCCTACCATGAAGGGTCTGCAGGATTAGACAGCTATTGAGTATCAGCTGCTTTTAGAGTATGATATAACATAACGTAAGATAAATTCATTAGGAAGAGGGTGTTCTTCACTGCTAGTTGTACAGGACAAGAAAAACTGGCTGATTCGTTACTAAGGAAAATATGCTGCATGGTGTATGAACACTCAAAAGTTCTTTGTAAGCAGAGAAGTAGGAATGTTTGAGGCGTGAAAGTTATCAACACTCCCTGCTATGATGAAATGTGCTACATCTTGTTGACAGCCCGTTCAGAACGATATCAACACCTGGATTCAGAAGAAGAGGAGGACACTAATGATGATGATCACGTGGAAATCCGGCAGTTTTCCTCGTGTTCGCCGAGGTTCAGCAAGGTAGGAGCTTACTAGCTTGTTGAAAGAAAAAAATCTAGAGAAGAACACAGTTTCATTGCTTTGAACGGGGTAATTTTCATCATGCAGATAAGTGGGATTTGCATGATGTTTAGTATTCCCTTAAAGAAAGAAAAAAATTTATATGTTGTTTATTCTTTGATAGTTTGTGGCCTATTAGAAGGTGAGTGCCAGAATAATTGGAGAATGAGAATTTATATTTCTTAACGTTTCAGTAATATGCAGGGTACTGCGGAGGTCTCTTCTGCATCTGATACAGTTTGATGCTTCACTAATAATTTGGGTACTGGTATAGGGAGTGTCCAAATCTTATTTGCTTTGAACAGCGTCAATATGAAAGGGTCTTCCAGTAGAAGATGGTGTTAGGATGGAGGATGAAAATTGGTTCTGACATTTTGGAATAATGGTCTAAAATCAAAGGACTCCCATGCAGTAAGAGCACAAATGAAGTTTACACCTCTGATGTTCTTCATTGTCTCAAATACAGCTTGAGGAACAAAAGGTGAAGTGACAATTTCAAAGAGAAGGATCTGGCTGTATAGTGCATTGTGAGTTAGGTGTGTCAAATTATTGAAGGAAAAAGGCAGTTACCATACAAAGAGAGAGCAAATGAAGAAATCCTTTCCATCTGCTTAGCAGTAGAAAGGCCATAGCTGGGGTACTATGTCCTGCTTTAGGCAACATTTGTGAAAATTAATATGGACCAGTGAAAGAAAATCCAGAAGAAAGCAGTAAGAATGATCTGAGATCTACAAAACGTAAAGCCTAATGCATTTTCAAGTACATAACTGCCAGAAGGAAAGTAGTATGTTGGCCTTCCTGTTCTACCCAGTACTGATACAAAATGATGGGTATAAAGGAGGTATGGAGTAGATGATAAGAAAGTTTCCGATGTTTAACAGTAAACACTGGCAGGGGTTTCTGGGGGAATTTGTAGAATTTCCATCTCTGGTGGCTTTTAAGAACAGACTGGAGAAAAATCTGTTAGGTGTTACAAGAGTGCTGGTTCTGCTTTAAGGTGGGGAAATGGACAGGAAGCCCTGAGGAGATCTCCTCTAGCCCTGCTTTCTGGAGTCAGGTCTGTGCAGATGTCTCATTCTTACTCAGGTGATCTAAAATAAAACATTGGAATTCCAAACATTTCAAAGTAGTACAACACCACTGTTAGCTTGGATACAATAAAAGTATTTTTGGGGAGGGGCAGAAGGGAGAAGAAATGTTGTTTTGAGGTCAGCCCACACTATGAATTGTATTTACCTCTTCTTAATGAGATGGGAGTAGAAATTTTACTTAGAGCTTCTGAAAAATGTTATAGTTTTTCATGACAGCTACTTGAGATTTCCACTACTGAAGTCAGTTCTGAAGCACCAGTTTGTTCGTTGTCCTCAGCTGGGCTACAGTGGTTTAAGTAACAGTTACCATTAATTTTATTGAGTTGCTCCTGATTTGCATCACCAAAAGTATGTTAAAAATTGGACCTGGGGGTTAGTTGGGGTTTTGAAAAAGTTCTCATGAGTACATGAGGGTTTCTTTTTTTCTGCCTTTTCTCACCATGAGTTCATCTGTTCTTTTGATTGAAGCTTTTCTTCAGTGTTCAGTGTTTTTGCCACAAAGAAAAAAAAAAGTTCACCTTTAATGAATTTATTTTAAGACCTGGAAAATTATACAGCATTTGTAATGTGGGAGGCATAAAAGGCTCATTATATTTTGAAATTCTTGTCTGACAATTCAGCCATATGATTTATTAATAGTTATCTTGTTGATGCTCTGAATTTTTAATAACATTATTTTCATTAATCTCTTCTCATGTAAATTAGGTCCACAGTCAAATGTAGTTTTAAAAGGATGGATTTTTTTGCTTAATCATTTAATTATTTAAAGAGGGCTGTAAAACGAAGAAAGGCACTTTCATTAAGCTGTCAGCATTATAGTAGATTCCTTGAGGAGGGCAGGACTTTTTTGTTCTGAAATAAGCTTGGGGCAATGCTGATAGACTGGTGATAATGAAATGGGGTCATGAGAGTGATGCCTATCACTGAATTGAATTTGTGTAGTAAGATTTCACGATCCAGATGCCAGGCTTCGAGACTTACGGAGTCTGCTTTAGCAATATCTCCTCTTAGATTTGAGAATCATTAAAACCAAAAATCAAGTCATTTCAAAAAGTCTTAGTGGTTTTGTGGTGTGCTGGGCTGTTTTCAGTGGAGAGATACTGGGTGCTGTTGTAGAAAAGCATGTTTAATGTTTCTGAAACTTGCCTTTTTCCTTTCCTCTCTGGCACACTTTGGGCGTGTCACATCTGCACAGCATCAAAGAACATTGCCAAGTTCCTGCTTTCAGGGAACATCTTCCGTTTCGAGAAGAGGTTATGCCCCTAGATCAGAAAAGGCCATGTAGTTTTGTTTTCTGTGTACGGAAGGATCTTTTGCTATATGCAGGTGTACAGCAGCATGGAGCGTCTTTCCATCCACGAAGAGAGGAAGACTCCACCACCAACTAAACGGAGTCTGAGCGAAGAAAAAGATGACCGACTGGACAGCCTTGGTGGCTTGAAGAGTCGAGACCGCAGCTGGGTGATTGGCTCTCCTGAAATGTAAGTTCTGCAAAAATAAGTCTTCTGGTTTCTCATGGCACCTGAGAAAGACCAACATGTGCCAAAACTTTCTATGTCCAGTGTTAGGTCAAGAATACTTCGTATGATGTATTTTCCTTAGGTGAGAGGTGGAATAAATAGCTGCAAAAAGTGATATGGTCCCTGAATGCATCTAGTCAAATACTACCATCTACTGAATTTGTAGTAAATAGTTTAAATTAATTTGAAGGGACTATAACATGAAATAAGGCTTCTATTTGTGGAAAGACTAGTTACAGCGGAGGTGTACCAACAGCAGGTTTTTCTTAAGCATCAGCGTATCAAATAACTAGCGTTGCCAGACTTTTACCATTTGTCACAAATTAGAGAAGCCGTTAAGAAAGTCCAAAGTTTCTAAAGTTCAGAATACCAAAAAAAATCTTGTATTCTAATACCGAATGTCAGTAAAATATATGAGTACCCATTACTTGGATACCAACCACATTTCTCACATTATTGACATAATTGTCAAACTTTCCTTAAAAAAGGGACATCTTTCATTTTTGTGCAACTCCTGTAAAGCTTTTACACTAGTGTTTGTCATTAGAAATATCATAAAATGTGGATGTGATCTAGACTGTATGACTCCATTAAAAATCCACACCGTTCTATTGATGACACTCTTAAGTGATGCACACTTCATCTTGTGTCAGGTCTTCCTGGCTTCAAATTTACAACAACTTTGAAAGAAAAGTTCATCTAATTCCAAAAGGAACATGGATGAAGGTTTGCATTTTGTAACTGTGGTTTTTATAATATTTAATATCATATTAATTGTATGGTGTTTTTGTTTTATTCCTACCTTTCTTAGAAGCTTCACAAAGGAATATATTGGAAATCTAGTTTCAGGTGAAGCCCCAAACCTTTGGTCTTTTAAGTTCTAATGCTGTAGCTCAGTCTCCTAACTTCACCTTCAATCAGATTCAGATGTGTGAGTTGGGTCTTTGCGCTATTTTCACCCTTTAAAGTTCATTATCCACCTAATTTAATTGAGGGGCTCTGCCTTGGCTTTTCTCTTAGATTGCGTAAGCGCTTGTCTATGTCTGAATCCTCACACACGGAGAGTGACTCCAGCCCACCCTTGACGGTCCGCCGACGCTGCTCAGGGCTTCTTGATATGCCTCGTTTTGCCATCTCCACTGAGGATGAGGGAACTGTTCTCAAAAGGCCGCAGTCCGAGGGGATGCTCTTATCTGCTGTCCAGTCACGCGAGGGGCTGCCCGTGCCCATTCCAGAACAGCCTGTGGAGCAAGAGTTGCAGCTGGAAGGTGATGCTGGAACCACCACCCCGTCCACGGCTGTCAGCAGTGCCTCAACACTGACAGGTACGTGCTGGGTGCGATGGTGGTGTGGTCCCCCAGGAAGCTGTGTTAGTTTGCAGACTGTGGATTTGGATGTTGGGTGATGTGAATGTCTCATGCTAAGTGGTTATTTTAGTGTAGCTTTGTAGATGTGCTTGCCTTTGAAATAAGGTCAGTGGTTTAATCTCTGCAAAATTACGTCTTACACTTCAGTCCTGTCACTTCACATTGATTAAGGTCTTCTCATGCTTGAGACCCATATGATCTATGCCTACATACAAACACTGAGTGCCAGCTGAGACACCATTAGTCAGAGGAGATCACTGCTGAGGTGGAGCTGGAGAAATCAGTGTCAGCCAGACTAACAGATCCCTGCTTCCTGTAGCTTTATTTATCAAAAACGTTTGGAGTAGAGACTTGAAATTTGGGGAGTGGGGTTTGTATCAGGGACGTGCTACTGGCTATGTCAGCCAAATATTCCAAAATTTAGCCAAGTTGCAAGTTTAAAGAAGTGCATCCTAAGTTTAGTAGAGTGAGTCTTAGAAGTCAGCATTTGACTTCTCAGAAACTTTGACTATCCTGGGACTATTCTCCAGTACTGGGGCTGAGCTGGACCTTCCCTGAGGCGGTGCCCTGGGCTGGTGCAGTGCAGAGCTGGGCTCTGGGTACTGGATTGTCCCCAGCTTTCAAGACACCAGGAAGGCAGAGGGAGAAGCTGCCTGTTTCTGAGAAAAGAGGAGGCGAGAGCTGGGAGCTGATGGGAAGCAATAAGGAGATAAAAAATAAAATCTGGACCAATGTAAGAGAGCAGGGAAGTCCAGTTGAAGGTTGGCAAGGTAATATTTGAGCAGAAAGGCACATTTAGAGGAAGAAATAGATTGTAGTGTTGAAGAACAGGAGCTAACTGGGTGAGAAAATAAGTTGCTGGGAGAAACTGGGAGCAAGCAGACAAAACAATTATGGATGCATTGAGGATGGAAAAGAGAGGAAAAGGGTACTGAGCAAGGAGTCAGAGTGGCAGCAGAACTGGACAAGGACAAGATGAAGAGCACTGGGCAGATGTGATGGTGGATTGATACTACAAGGTGGAAATGCCTTAGAGGAGACTTTCCTCCAGACTAGAGTAAAGCCAAAGATCGCCACATCTCGCTATTCCTCTTCTGCAATCCAGTCAGAAATTCCTTCAAAACTGTGCCATTCCCTTCTATGGCTCATCCTCCCAAAAGGAGCCCAGTGCTGCCATCAGGTACTCCATTCATCCATAGGAAAAGATGTAGGAGTGAAGGAAGTAAGCTGCCACATAACTTGGATGGCGTAGGTGCCATACTGGAACCTTAGTTTCTCAATTTTAAACTAAAGCCTAGAAACATGCTATTAAAAATTGCAAGAACACTGCCATTGCAGATGTGAGGATCTACAGGCTGACACAGGCAAAACTGAAGCTTCCCCGGGCAGCCTGCTCCCTGGAGCCTGATGCATTAGAGCAGCCTTTAATCCAGCACATGGGATTCAGGGGTACCATTGCTTCAGGGTCCCTAGCCTAGAAAGTGAAATCAGAGACAGGGAGCTGCAAGGAAGGAATTTAATTCCTGTCACCGTCTCGGTGTGCTCTTCTTAATGTATATCGCAGCCATTCACACAGGGCCTCCAGTTCTGGGTTCCTCATTTGAAACTCTATGGCTGTTAATGTTGAGCGTGCATCTGATACTAAGGTCTATGGGAATGGTGCTTTGAATTTTTATTTTCATGGTACTTCCTGCTTTACTTAGTATGCAGAGCAGTGGTGCCCACTTAAATAACAATGATCAATGTTTTGTTCTGTCCTCATTGTTCAAAATGTGGCCCTTAGGCTTTATCTATTGCATGCTGCTTAAAATTTGCTTTTGAAGACAGAATGATTAATTTCCCTTGTGGACTTGCTGTGATGCTCACCACTTTCATTTCTAAGCACCTTGTAAATCCTAATTAATGTATTTTCACAGTGCCCCTTTAAGGTATCAGATGGGGAACTGAGGCACCGACCTTGAGTACAGCACCTCCAGCATCTTCTGCTGTTATGTGGCCAGTCTGATTTTCAAGATTACTTTGCATTTTATGTATAATTATGGCAGATTAAGTATTTCAAGACTAAATTGCAACAGTGCACAGAACGGGACAAATTAAGACTCTTTTTGCAATCCACGTTTTTTACTTTCCCAGACTTTAGTACTTTACTATTCTCTTAAAGTGGATTTTTTTCTGTGCAAATCCAGTAGAACCTGGCTCTCTTATGACAGGCAATTTTAACTTAAAGATTGACAGTTCTTGCTGGTTGTAAAAATGGAGCACTTGCCATAAACCCGTTTTCATCTGTGAACGATCCCACTGAAATGGCTTGCCTGCAGAACCGCACCGCGGCTTTAGGATTCATGTAACCGCTACTGAGCAACGTGATTTCATTAGCGAGCTTTTCCAGCAGAATAGAAGACACTAATTTTCTGTGTTCAGAATAACACCATTTCTGTAAATAAAAATTCAAGCCGTGGGGCTTTTTTTTCTGAGGAAAATTTACTCTTGGACTTCATGTAAACATGACTTTGATTTAATGTATTTTGCCTGTAGGGGAATAGACTGTTAGGAATTCCCTGTGGTTCTAATCTGTTTTAATTTAAACTGTAGCTGGGAGCACTGCAGATTTCTCTGATCCACGAGCTCGCAGTAATAGCAATGAAGGCCCAGACTTTACCACTCCAAAAGCCATCAGCGATTTGGCAGTGCGGCGGGCACGACACAGGTTGCTCTCTGGGGAATCAGGGGAGAAACGTACCTCAAGACCTGTCAATAAAGTGATTAAATCAGCATCCGCTACTGCCTTGTCTCTCCTGATTCCCTCAGGTAAGAAATGCCTCAGGTGAGGCATTGTCACAATCTGCAAGCACTAAACAAAAAGTCTGCAGCTAGATCCTCCCCCTTCGCTCTCCTGGAATTATGCCCTCGCTGGTAGGTGGGGAGGTCTGACTTTTACAGTCAATTTAATATCTACTGCTCGGCGGGATAATGGATCTCGCCTTGCCACAGACAGAAGCATTGTGTGTGTGGTCTGGCTGGAGCTTCTGCAAATGGCAGCTGGGCCTTATTCTTTCCCCAGTTTTGTTTAAATTGGCTCCTAGCTGGTCTCTAGACAGTGGTGCAGCAAGGAGGTATAGACAGATAGAACGATTTTAACTCTCAGGGTACTAATTGTGGGGGGTCACTTGCTAATTACGGCACTGTTTGAGAACTGAATGTGTCTGATGCATTCATGCACCAGGTAGTTTCAGTAACTCCAGATAACTTGGTTCAGATTGAGTGTTTGAGAAGTCAGTAGTGGAACTTGCAAAGTCAGTCAATGCTGAGTAGCTTGCCTTGTTGGCTCGGCTCTTTCTCCAAGTAGAGCCAGACCTTGACAATTCCTAATGCCAGGTGGTAACTTCTAGTGAACAGCCCAACCGTGCCAAGCTATGACAGACTGGTGCAGCAGCAGGCTCTCACCATTAGGATTTTCTCCCTCTTTACAGAGGATAAGACCCTACTGTATTTCCAGGGCTGTACCTGTTCCTGCCTAGATGGGAGTGGGAAATTGCTGCTGGGCCACCAGTGCCAATCCAGCAGAACCTGCTGGCAGAGCAATGCCTGCCTGCCCCTCTTGGCCAGGGAGCTGGAGGCAGGTATTCAACTGCTTCATGGCACCGTCGTGGTGATGCAAGTTACATTTCTTGTGGTTTGGGCCCTGGTTGCTTTTCAAACTAGAATCCTTCATGAAAATCTGTAAAATGTGTATTTAATCACCCAGCAAAAGTTCCTCCAGAGCTGCTCTCATCTGCCAGCTACATATGTGCTGGGCAATCCAGCAGGCGTTTCTTAATGGATTAGGGATTACCTTGTGCAGCTGCATATAATATTGCTGCTCTTTGGGTTTATTTTACTGATGTTGACCAGCTTCACTTTAAAACGAGAGTTCTACATTTAGTTTGTAATTTTAAAAGTGGATGTTGTTCCACTAGCAAGCAGTCAGATATTTTAAACAATAGTCAAGCCCTCAGCGGTTTGTTTGGGAAACTCACTCTAAAATACACTTGTGGTGGTGGTTTTCAGTAGCAAAGTCCCTGCAGTAGCTAATTTTTTAGGGTTAAATATTTTTGACCCTGTGAACTTAAAACACTACCAAAACTACCTGGATGTAGTTGTTGTCTGATTGCCTACTGATTTTTTTTTTTATGTATGTTAATACTAACTGATTTTGATTTATCTCAGCACCAACATGTAACTTGCACCAAGATCTAGAGACTATCTGATCTTTTGGAGGAGGATAATGTATCACAACCTTGAAACGAGGTGTTCCAGGATTGTACCTGGGGCAAATACTTACAATGAATTGTAAGTCCCTGAAGGAGAAGTAATAAACACTGTGACCCAACCATAATCCTATGTGGGCAGTGTTGCTGTATTAAATACACATCTCCAAATGTGCTTTTTGAAAACTCTACTGACTTTTGTGTTTCGAAGCGTGAATTAGTTGAAGCTGCAGGCAACCACAGCTCTGGTGGAGGCCACCAGCTTTAAGAGCATTGGGAGAGTTGGTTTTCTAGCTGTTCTCTAATGGGAATTTTCTCTCATTTGGAGGCCTGGTTTCCTAACTTTTTCCCACCTTTGTGTCATCACTGTAGATCACCACACGTGTTCCCCATTGGCCAGTCCAATGTCACCTCATTCTCTATCCTCCAACCCATCTTCGAGGGACTCCTCACCCAGCCGCGACTTTTCTCCTGCTATCGCAAACCTGAAACCACCAATCATCATCCATCGGGCTGGGAAGAAATACGGTTTCACTCTCCGTGCCATTCGCGTCTATATGGGTGACAGTGATATCTACACTGTGCATCACATGGTCTGGGTATGTCTATGCTTTTCTAAAAGGAGTACCCTTGGGGCCAGAAGTGCATTTAGTCAGGGTTGTGGGATTTAGCTTTATGAATGTGTTTTGCCACCCTGTTTTCTCTCTCCTTATTTGGACTTGGAGTTATCTTTTTAGCGTCGGGGAAACCCTTTAAAAATAAGTAAGTAAATAACAGCACTTTGGGGGTTTACCTGTAGCAGTTAAGAGACCCATCACAGAACCACAGCAACCTTTCTTTCCTCTTGTCTTCCTTGGTTACATGGATCCACCTTTTTCTCCTGTAGCACATACTTTAAAGCATGTTTCTGTGTACATACCCTCTTTCTCTTTATTGGGGTTGTTGCATGAGGACCAATCACAGCTAATTTATCCAGACCTGTGTTAGTGATTATAGCCTGCTTCTCATCAGTTCAGGCTGCTGGGGTTTTCCAGGCAGTCACTGGGAGTTGATTACAAGCCTTAAAGCATCACTGCTGCTATGCTGATTGCCCAGGGATTTAGCTCTTGGCTTAGTTGTGTGCTGTGCTAAAAGGTCTGGTTTCTGTGTCTGTATCTCTTCTTTCCCATTACTTCTGGTACTTGATCTCTGTGTTTCCTTATTGTTAATGTATATGATTTCTAGGAGTGATTGGTTCCCTGAAGCAGTGTTGTTTGAGTTGTGTAGCTGGGGAGAATGGGATCAGGGGTAAAGGTCGTTCATTCTTTTGCTTGTATCTCTGTATTCATTAGGCAATTTGAACTTCATATGCTTTGGTCATTATTTAACACTTACTCTAGAAATTGTTCCCTCGCTGTTCTCTGCTTTCCTTGAAAAATGCTAAGTTTACCAAGATACTGATTTGTAGTCTTCTCTGGCTAGAGGGACTGTTGCAATATTCTGAAGTGTGTGTCTCCTCACTGTAAAAGAGACATTACCTTTCTGAACAGTCATAGGCAAAGGCAATGTGTTCATGAGGGGAGAGGTCTGATGTCAGATAGGTTAATAAAGGATGAAAAGTGGGAAAAGAAACTCTGTTTGGGATAAATTACGACATAGGCACCCTAAACACCTGGCACAGAGTCTTATTTAAAAGTCTGTTGGCCGCCTTGGGTTCCAGCACGTACATGAAAGGATGCTGGATTTGGGATGGCAAAGAAACTGAAAAAGATTGAATGCTTGTCTGGAAGTCAAGGGTATCTAGTTAACATTCCTGAGTGCTGAAAATTTTTGGAAGTGTTACGCATTTTGCTTTGGGAGGAGCTGGTCTCCTGATCAGCCGCTTAACCATCCTGGCTGCCTGCCTTGGATCAGAAGACTGGCAGGATGCTTGGGGAGGAGTGGAAGAGCACAGATTTCTGTGCTTGGCTGTGCCAGTCAGTGGTTTCTTTCACCATTCTTTGAAGCAGCTGATGCTGGCTGCAGCAAGAGATGAGACGGGTGGGCTTTGATTTTGATCTGGCCAGCAATCTTGTACATTCCTCTTATCAAATCAGTCACCCCCTTCTCATTGCCAGCACGTGGAGGAAGGTGGTCCAGCAAACGAAGCAGGTCTGCGTGAAGGAGATCTGATAACCCATGTCAATGGGGAGCCGGTCCATGGACTGGTACACACAGAAGTGGTGGAGCTGATTCTGAAGGTAGGGACTTGGTATTGTTAAATTTTGGAAAATATGAACCAGCTTGTTTAAAACACCGTAGATGTCTAATTAGCATTGTCTGAAATACAAGTATGTGCGCAGCACCTGGCCTTTGTTTTGCAAAAACTCGTTGCTGCAGCTTGATCCCTAAATCTCAAAAATTTCTGCATGTAATTTAAGCTGGACAAAGATACTTTGTGTGAGAAATAAGGATCCATCAGATACATCTTTATCAGTAGTAAAGACAAAGGTTAATAAGATTTATGTGTACCTTTCCTCAAACATCACTTTAAGAAACAAATGCCTTAAAAAGTTTTCAAATTACTTGGAAACATTATTTTTGGAAATAATTTTTTGCCTTTAGGCTATGCTAATGTTATTAGCTCTTAATACTGCTTTCTCAAGGATTATTCCTAGTGGTGTTTAAAAGCAGCTTTGTAACGGTTGGTCTTAAAATTATCCAGTTAAATGACTTGTGTTTTGATACCTTCTCTGAGCTAAATCCATTTACAGAAATAAAACCCAAAGTTTTGGACCGTTCCAAGAGACAGAATTCTTTGGGACTTCAAATAGAGGAGCAATCAGGGGGGTTTGTTTATTTATTTATTTATTTATTTTAAGATGAGTGAGACAAGCCATGCTCTGTGCTGCAGATTCATCATGATAGATGCCTGATATACTCATGTCTTCCATCAGTCAGAGCACTGGGAATAGGACTGGTGACAGAATATCACTTTGTTCAAGTTTCTAAGTATTACAGGTATTAAATTGAGGCGGTTGGGATTTCAATAGGAGAGGTCAGGTGCTGTGTTCTATCTGCTTTGGGAAGTTTTACCTACCAGCTGAGGTCTGAGCTAATCATTTGTGAAAGCCTGACTAAAGAGGGCTCTCTCTCAGCAATTCCTTAATAAATGATAGGTGGAAATGCGAAGGCGGAAATGAAGTTTGACAAAGGGTTACAAAATGGCAGGTGGCAGTAAACCAGCAGCATACCTGCTTAGCCTCCAGATGTGCTTCAAATAGCCACGTTTTAAGCAACATCTCTGTGTCCTGTTTCTGACAGAGTGGAAATAAAGTGTCCATCTCCACCACGCCGTTTGAGAACACGTCCATCAAAGTTGGTCCAGCTCGAAAAGCCAGCTACAAATCCAAGATGGCTCGTAGGAACAAGAAGAGCAAAACTAAGGATGGTCAGGAAAGGTTGGTTTTGATGTTTCTCTGTGAAAGTTAAATGATAACCAAGGTCATATAAGAGAGATCTTGTCAGATCTATTTGAAGATAATGTATATCAGCAGGTACGTGCTTTAGCGCTTCTTTTCTCTTTGTTTTCTTTTTCTCTTTAACTGTGCCGTAAAATTGACTGAAATACGCCAATAAAGGTCAATAAATCATTTGGGCTTGTAAACAACTTTTGAATGCTCTTCCACAGTAAGAAGAAGAGTTCTCTGTTGAGAAAGATCACAAAACAAGCATCGCTACTTCACACCAGCCGGAGTTTATCTTCACTAAACCGGTCTCTGTCTTCTGGAGAAAGCGTGCCTGGCTCTCCAACTCACAACCTGTCTCCTCGGTCACCAACGCAGAGTTACAGGTCCACTCCCGAGTCTGTACACTCAGGTAAAAAAAAACAAACAAACAAACAAAAAAAAAACCAACCCAAACCCAGAAAATTCATAGAAGCATAAAAAATACTCGGAGAACATTTTTGCTTATTGATTAAAGTAAAATATGCAGCAGCAGGTGGTAGGTCTGTTTGTGAAGTAAAATGACAGCTGTGATGTCAATTACTTTAAGGATGGATGTTTTCTCGTTGATTGATTTGTTTCAAAATGAAAATCTATACATCCTTTTAAGAATGCATTTGTTGTACTAGAGCATCTTTTCACTTTGATGCAAATGTGTATTGTAAGTTGCAGTGTTTTTGTAGCAGTTTGACACATTTTTTTATATTAGTTCAGAGAAAAGGAATCAAAACAGTGCGGCAAAGTCATTTGAAAATGGAATCAGCTGATGGAATAAAGAGATTTGCATCTTGAGAATAGCAATTAAACATACGATTTATTTGCTTGGAGGCTTTTTTCAGGAAAAAACGTTGTGATAGCAGAGTATTTCTTACTATATTCTGGTGTTGTGTGACAATGATGCGAATTTTCCATCAGAAGCCATGCGATATTACCTTGTAATATTACTGCAGTGCTTTGTGGTAACGTGGCATTTTGTCTTGACTTTGTGTGCCTTATTTTCAATAACTTGCTTTAATGGCCAAATATATATTAATCTTAGTCCTTTTTGGTTTGTTTTTTTTCTCCTCTCTTTAAAGTCGGTGGCAATTCTTCTCAGAGCAGCTCTCCCAGTTCCAGTGTTCCCAATTCTCCAGCCAGCTCTGGGCACATCCGACCCAGCTCTCTACATGGACTAGCACCAAAGCTTCAAAGGCAGTACAGATCTCCAAGGCGCAAATCTGCAGGAAATATCCCTCTGTCACCACTGGCTCACACTCCGTCACCAACTCCACAGTCCACATCACCACAGCGCTCCCCATCTCCTTTACCAGGACACTCAGTTGGCAGCTCCAGTATTATTCAGTCTTTTCCAGTAAAACTACACTCCTCTCCACCACTGGTGAGACAGATTTCTCGCCCCAAAAGTGCTGAGCCCCCCAGGTCTCCTTTGCTAAAGAGAGTGCAGTCGGCTGAGAAACTGGCTGCCTCGCTGTCCTCTTCTGAGAAGAAGCTGGCTTCCTCACGTAAGCATAGCTTGGATATCTCACACTCTGAATTTAAGAAGGAGATGCTGCAGAGGGATCCTAGTCTCCAGAGCTTACAAGAATCTGCAAATGAAACGACAGGTGGCAAACTTGGGCTAGCAGAAAAGGGGATGTTGCAGAAGCCGGGTTCACGGAAGTTGGGCGCTATTCGACAGGACAGGGTGGAGAGGAGGGAGTCTCTGCAAAAGCAAGAGGCCATCAGAGAAGTAGATTCTTCCGAAGATGAAACGGATGATGGTTCAGAAGATAGTCAGGATGGGAGAAGACTGGACAAGCCCCCTGACAGTGGAGACCAAGGCTCAGATTCTTTCAATGAGGATAGTAAGTTTTCATCTAAATTGGAAAGCAAGGATAGTATTGAAGATGATGCCTTTCTACCTGAAGATCCAAAAGGTACGGAAGATTTGCAGAAGGTAAATAATCAACAAGCCAAGCCTGTTTCAGGGCCGCTGCGAATCAGTGTGCACCCTTCCCCATCAGAGATCCTCCCACGAACTACTCCAGAAAAATTAGCTAATTCTGAAAAGCCTTGCCTAAAATCAGAAACAACTGCAAAGGAACATAACTTGCCAGAAAACAAAACTTTTGAGTGTTTTGGTCCAAAAGAGAAGTCATCTGAAGCAATCAAAGACCTAGGGCAAACTGCAAGTGCTCAAAAACCATTAGATCGCACAGAACACGTACAGTGCCCATCTATCAAACTCCTGGAACTTGACGAAGGTGACTCTTCAGGGGCGTCGTGTAGCAAGCTTGACCTCAAAGACCCTCTGCTAACAGAAAGCAGTCCGAAAAAGCAGGAGTCCAAACCTCTGGTGGCACTTTCTTCGTGGTGCACGGCAAGCGTGAGCGCTTCTCTCTCGGTAAGCCCCGCAGATCGCAGCGAGAAAGATCGCAAGGAGATGCTTCAGCCTGCGGAACAGCACAGCACCTCATCGCCGGCCCCTGCAAGCACGAGTGAAACATCTCAAAAATGTCCTAGTACTGAAAAGCAGCCCAGCTCCTCCCAAGCAGAGAGTGCTCCAACCGCCAGCAGAACGAGCCCAGCGGGTGCCGTATCGTCCACGCTCCTCGTCCCCGGTGCTATTGAAAGAGCTCTCTCTGTGTCTCAGTTAGTGCCGCTGGCTCAGAGCGTGTTAGGCCCTTTGAAGCTCAGTATGTCTGGTTCTGGAGAGGTGGAAAAGAGAAAGGATTTCCCCCATTTGGGTGCCTCCTGTAAAGGAGAGAAAGATTCAAAACAAAAAAGACAGGAAACTTCACAAACAGGAGCGTGTCAAGAGAAAGCCAAACTATCTAGCACGGATGGCCTGACCACCAGGAGCAGATCCTGCACGGAGTCATTAAACTCAGCAAAGCCCTGGGAGACAACATGTCCCGTGGTGGCAAAAAAGGAGGCAACTTTTTGCAGCGCTAAAGCACCTGAAGTGTTGGGAGGTAGCTGCAAAATCACTCCATCAAAAGAGCTGTCTCAGGCAGCTCTGAGAGCCTCTTCTCTGCCAGATGGCAGCACGAGGCCCTGTAAAGAAGGGACTGCCGCGCAAGCAAAAAGCAAAGAGGTTGGAAATCAGTTAAAAATACAAGACTTTCCCCTGTCACATGATGGTGCTGTAAAGAAAACATAGCAGCATCCCTGGTACACGTGGACTGGAGCATTCTACATTCAAAATAGAGACTGCATGTTTGAATTTTGTAATATACACTAATATAAAATAGAACTTGTGTACATCTATTTTTGGGAGGGTTTTTTTCATACTGTTTTTTGTGTTTTTTCATCCTTGCTATTCTATTTTTGTACACAGTAATGCTTGCTGTTTGAGGTCTCTTTAGAACAGGGTATCTTTAAAGCAGGGCTTAAGAAACAGTTTGTTGATTTTTTTTTTTCTTTTACTTTTTTTTTTCCCTTTCGAGAATGTTTATGTTACCTGAGTTTAAGACCTGTTGCTCTTCCCTCTAATCCTGCATTTATTTGAGATCCGAAAAATTTTGCGTCCAAAAAAAGGCAGCTTACTTTAAAATCTCTGCTTTTCAACCTTCTCTTTGAAATGCCATTGAAACGCAAAAATTTTAAGTATTTTCTTTGAATTTACAACCTAGTGTCCTTTGACGAGGAGAAGAAAATACCCTCCTGTCCGTAAGTTGTCCTGGAACTACAAACCTTCTTCGTAAAGGTCTCTTCCTCTCTGTGAGTATTCTCAGTCCTGCACGTGTCCTTGGAGGATACAGAGGCAAGGACTTGGCTGGAGGGGCTGGACGGAGAGCGATCCCTGTCTTCTCTGTAAAGCAACTGAAAAGTATTTTTCAATGGAATTATCAGAAGGAGAAATCTCCAATCTGTGAGCTGTTTTTTTTTTGGCGTTGTTTTTACTTATCCTTTATGGGACACATGGCAACTTTTCCCTCTTTTTTTTAAAATTTTAATGATGTTTCATTTTCCTTTCTCTGGCTTCAATTCGTAACTCGCCCTGCCTCAGTAAATGACCCCAGGAGAGGAGTGACTTGTAGGTTGGTTTTAAAGTAGAGAAATTTGTAGTCACATGTTCTCCGGTGTGTCTCAGGCAAAGTTATCTCATTGATAAATGACCTTTGGAGACTTTTCCTTCTCTTGGTGAGTCTAAATAGGTAGGGATTTTAAGATGTTCCTTAACATTTCTGAATTGGGGCTTGGGAAACTTGCTGAGTTTTCTGAATTGGCCTGTTTTAAATACAAAAAAAAAACCCCAACTATGAGGAGTTCTGACTCCTCGAGTTCTGTGGACAAGCTGCAAGCAGACTTCAAAACACACTTGATATTTTAAGATTTCAGCTTTGATAGCTAGATCATTTCCACTGCTGAGGTCACTTTCCTTTAAAGAAATTACTCTCTGCTCTTAGGTTTAGACGTTGCTTTGCTTTAAGTGTGACTGACTCTGGATAACAGTGCTCTTTGCTGAGGATTACATCAATAATAATAATAACACCAATAAGTGTGTCAAGTGGTGATACCTATAGCACTGTAAGCCGTTTCTTCATACAGTTAAAGGTTCCTCTCAACGAACACTCCCATCATTTGTCCCAGATTGTGCTCAGCTTTTATTCTAGTCTTGTCTGAGTGTATCTCCCTGCGGATCACCCGCAAAGTCTAGTATCCTGCTCACTGGCTTACTCTGTTAGAAGCAAAATGACTGTGCGACAGTATTGCAAGCTGAAAATCTGCCTCTGTTGGTCTGATTGCATTACATCGCTGCCTTCTTCATTGTCTTGGCTTTTTCTGAACTTGAAGGTTTGGTTTGCTTCCCCTAAATGCAAATACGTTTTTATATAGAAATATATTTTCTCCAACTCTTTTGACTTGATTTCAGCTCAATCCACAAATCACAAAAGTCTGTGGAATCCCACCCTGCTTCTTTCTGTGTAACTTTGTTTCCCCCCCATTATATTCTTGATTTTTGACTGCTTGGATTTCATTTCTGGACCAAGTTTTGGTTTGGTTTGCCTTTTTTTTTTTTTTAAAGATGTTTAAATGAGTGTTTACTCTGTGTGTCTGTGTGAACATGTATGGTGTTGTTAATACACTAACCAAAGCCTCAACGCTCCCAGATAACACATTAATAAATCTTACTGTGATGGTATCGAGAGCAGAGCCTGCTGTGCTGTCTCTTTGCTCTTTTTCTTGGAATTCATGAAGCTTCTCCTAAAACTTGGTTTGCAGTTATAAACTGCAGTATTTCCACTGTCTTGTCAGGGTCCTGGGTATCTCCAGCTTCTCAAAGCGCTCTTGTTGATGTGCATCACTCTGTGCTGATTTGGAGCAATAGCAAGTAAGGAACAGACTTGGCAGGACCTGGTACTTATCTGGCTGATCTACTCAAAAATTGCTGAGAATCCTGGGTCTGATTGGCAGCGTAGTCTATGATAAAATGGATACGAATAGTGAAAAATTGATTCAGCATCCTGAGTCTGTGGTAATTACAAACACAAGCCCCAAGCTTATCTCCTGAGAGCACCTAACCTTGGCAAGATGGAAATCTCTGTATCAGTTAAGTAGTGAGCCCAGAGTAAGGACGTGGTCCGACCTGCCTGTTCTCTGCATGGCAAGTCCCTATTTCCTTGTCCTTCCAGTGACACAGCTTCTGTCACTGTGCTCCTGGGGCATCCACGAAGGGCTCTGCATTTAAAAAAAAACTAAGACGAGACCCAACTATTTCTCTTAGGAGAGAGGACTGGATAACCTGGCTCATCACACACAGGTTGGGATGGGACCCGCTGAAGGTACCAGCTCTGTTAGCAACTGACTCCCTCCCTTTGCAGCCGGTGGCTCCAGCACCGAGTTGCGGAGTTATCCTTTGTTACACATAAAAAGAGGAGTGAAGCACCTTGCTGTGTCACAGCTTTTGCTGCTTTTGCCTGAACTGGCCAAAGAAGAGGTGAGGTATGTGTTTCGTCATCTCTTTTGTAGCTGCGGTACAGAAAGTGATCGGTGCAATTCAAAGCCCTGTGGAAGCCTTTAAAGCCTTTGGAAGCCAAAGCCAAACAGCATTACCAGGAAAGCATCCTAACGAAGGCTGATATCCTCGGCTCCTGGTCAATCCTGCAGTTTCTCTTGGTGTGCCAGGTGCCCCATCGTCCTAGTTACACCTTCTGTCAGATTTTGCTAAGGTGCACCATATAAAAGTTTGGGCAAAAATTTTGACAATAAACCAGATAGACACCCTGGGATTTATTCCTTGCTTTGCTAAGAATTGCTTAAATACCTTCTCAAATAACCTTGCAAAATGTGTCAGGGAGGTAACAAGATGGTGGAAAAGCTGTGTGTGAAGGGTGAGCATGCTCTCCCCAGCGCAGGATCAGACCCGTAGTACCCGAATGAAGCATTCAGGAAGCCGAGAGCTTGGCATCCATAGCTAACCTCGAGTCAGACAGGCAGGGGTAGAAGTTGTGTGCGTGGGGTGTGCGTTTGGTGCATGTAACCATCCAAATACACTGCTTTCCTGCTTCATTTCTCTGTTTCCTTCTGTCGGCTTGGAGATGCGTCTTCTGCTCCTCATCTGTGTCGGGATGACGGCACCAGAGCTGCTTCCAGCCTCTGCAGCTACTCTCTGCTCCCGCATCCAGCCGGCACATTCCTGCCCCGTGTCTCATTTCAGTGTTATTTTTCCTTTTGTCTCTTACTGTTGCAAACTAAGAGAAATGGATGATATTTATTGTAAATATTAGACTTTAGCATTGTAACGGCCACTCCTGGGTTCGAATGTCAGAGGCCTTTGGCTGCTAATATACTAAAGAGCGCTTGCCAGGGAAGGGGTAGGAGTGACCAGTGGTTTTGGTTGCCACACTTGCATTAAGGTGTGATTTGGAGTATTTTAATTATTTTATTTTATTTTTTTCTTCTGAAGAGGGGAGGATAAAGTCTTTCTCTGGTTTTCTCTTACTGGATGTGAAGGATAATTCTGTACTTCTAGTAGAAGATTTGACAGAAGTGTGTGTTTACATTGTGTTCGATTACCATATCCAGGTGGCTGTGAGAGCACCTCCTGAGCTGGGCTCCGCCAAGCTGTGTCACTCAGCACTTAGCTAGATAAGAGAAAGTGTGGAATTTCTGTGTTTTTAGAAACTTGAACAATTGCCACATAATAGCGGTGCAATAATTTTTATTCATGTTGTACCTGCATGTCGATGTTCAAATCCTCCTCCAAAATAAATTTTTTTTTTTTTTTTTCTTACATAAATTCGCACTTGTGTGTCTCTTGTTTGCTCTCCCCACAGTGCTGGGGGGGTGGATGCGCCTTCAACCCACCAGCTCAACCTGGTGCTTGGCAGGGCAGAAAATAACCTGCAGAGTGTCTGAGGGTCAGAGGTATTGGAGTAAATCTGCCAGGCTGTTTGGGATTTTCTGCTTCACAGGCCAGATGTATGGATAAGCTGAAGCTTTCCACTCTGAAACTGGAGCTCAGAATTTACCATCCTCCACGGAAAGCCCCTGAAGTATATAGATAATGTAGTGTGTCCTTGCTAATGCAGGATCCTGACAGTCAGTCCTTACTGAAGGGATGAAAACAAGAGAGATGTGAACCTTAGCTGAGGAACAGAAGAAAACAGCAAGACAAGGAGAGGTTGGGACCAACCACAACTGGGCACAACAGCTGATGGGTGCATGAATTCTGTGCACGCTAAAAATTTCAAGGGCAGCGACTGCCAGCGGCACAGGTATGACGTCGACTCAGATTAAGGGGCACAAGGCTGCAGGAGCTACGTAGACCCCCTGTGCACCCCGTTACTTGGGCTGTGTTTCCAGGATCAGCCCTTTGCTTTTAACATTTGCAGGTGTGCCCTCTCCTCATGGAAAAGCCTTCAAAGGCATATTCCTGTCCTTGGAGAAAAAAAAAAAAAAAGAACTGGGGAGATGCTTGTGTCGGGGGGGATTGGACTCGGCCTTGTTTGCCTACTGCCAAGGATGCTCAAAATATCCCTTGTCTCCGTGCTCCAGAGAAGCTGCCGAGTAGAAATCGGGGGCGAAGCACAGCTCGGTCCACGGGAGATTTGCAGTGCCTCTGCCGGCAGCCTCTCTCCGCGCCGCCGCTCGTCATCGCTGACGTCAGTTCATAAGAAAGTGATGCTCCTGCCCACGCGGAGAGGAACAGCGCGGCGCCGAGGGATGGGAGCGCAGGGCGCGCGGCGACAGGACGCTGGTGCATCTCCTGCGGCGTTGGACAAAATGGCCTTTCACCGGCACAGCAAGGGAAAGATCCCGCTACCGCTTCTGGTTCTGTACATGGGTCTGGCACCCGGGTCCAGAGACAGAGCGCAGGGGCTGGGGTGGGAGCATCGTTCTGGTCCTGCTCTGTGGGGACAAGCAGAGACATGGCAACAAGAGCTTTTCAAATTACATCTTCATGGGAACATTGAGTTTTTCTCCTTTTATAAGACTTACTATCTAGAGTTTCCTTGCAGCCCGCCTTTGGAAGCTCACCCAGTCAGAAATAAATTGCTCTTAGTCCACAGCAGTTTATTCTTCCAGAGGATTAAGCCGCAACTAAAAAGGGCTATTTTCCTCCTGAATGACGACATGCACGTGGGCAGCTCAGCGTGCTCTGGCACCCCCTCCCTGACACCAGGATTTGATTCCTTCTCCCAGGATCAGAGGGTGCGAGCAAGACCCTGGGCAAAATCCTGCAGCTGGCAGGCAGGCTGCCTGCAGCTTACCAGGAATTTTGAAGACGGGAATTAGGGGGAAAGCTGAAACAATCTGCATGGGTGCTTGGCTCCCAGCTGTCAACAGCCTGCCCTGAATGGAAACCGCAGCTGGAATTGCCCTCAGATGCACCAAATGACAACTCGGGGCCCCATCAAAATGTGGCACCTGCAACAGCGGTGCTTGCTGGGCTCTGTGCACTGGGGGTATTGAGCCTTGTCCCTTCTTTGAGCCTTTTCCCCCCTTTTTGGAGCCTTTTAATAATAATAAATGGTGTGGGGTGCAGGGGAGCTGCCCTTGGCAGGGGGAAAGGGGTCACCCCATGGGAAGTTTTGCAGTAATGTCCTTCGGCGTTGGGCTGAGCAAGGAGCACGTGCCCAGGGCCCAGAGGGGTTAGTGCTGTCCTGGTGAGCTGTGTGATGCTCATGTGAGCTTCTGCTTCTGCCTCTACATGGGTTGAGGTGAGCCCAGAATGGCCCAGACTGTTTCCCTGCAGCCAGGGTGCCAGAAAAGTGACACATGCGATTTTGGGCCCCAGCCCCAGTGCTGGGTGCAGCTAAGAGGGAATTGGGTTGCAAAATGCTGATTCCTGCTTGGTCTGGAGAGTGGCTGGATCTGGAAGGCTGTTACTGAGCAGGTGATGCCCAATAATACCTATCGGTGGTACAAGATGATGAGTTTATTCTGCCTTTTTGTGCATTAAAAAAACTTTTGATGCATTTTGCTTCAAATTGGGGCTTTCCAGGCAGAACCAGACTCTCTCAGGGCATTCCTGCTCTGCCCTTTCCAGGGAACTTTTCTCCTCTGGCCATGCCTGGCATCTTGGGACTGGCAGCTGCCTGTGTCCAGCAGCTGTGGGGCTGTCCCTATGCCCTCACAGCTCCTGCCTGGACCTCTGGGCCTGCCTGACAGCAGCAGCAGCTCCAGGCCTCCAGACCCTGCAGACTTTGCAGTCTGGGGCTTGTTTCCCCTCAGGGGCAAGAGGCAGCAGCAGCACCTCCCGGAAAGGGAACACACCAGGAGGGGGTTGTAGCTTCCCTTGGGTGCAAGTGGCAGGGTGCTGCCCAGCCACTGCTCGAAAAATGGCATAACAGGAGTAGAAAGAGGATTTGGGGATTTGTGTGGGTACTGGCACCGCCGCTGACTCTGCAGGCAAGAGGCTTCGGCAGGCTGGGTTGAGGCAGGGCAGGGGGACCAGACCATGGCTACAGGGCACACAGCCCCTGCCCAAACCCGGCAGGGGCAGGGGAGGGCTGGTGAGGATGGCAGTGGGAGTGTGTTGGCTGGCATGTGGCAGTGTCCCCAGCAGCTGATGGCTCTCTGTCCCTCCGACACAGAGGGAAGCGGGGCCAGCTTTGCCTGTGAGTGCTTTTGCCTGGAATGTGTCCCAGGGATGTCACATGCGTCACCCTGGACTTGTCATCCCCGCTTGGATGTGTTCAGCTCACTAGGGTTAAAACCCACCTTAAAACCCCATTAAAATCCATTGTTTGTTAAATTCCATTGTTGAAAACCATTGTCGAAATCCATTGCCTCCCTCCCTTCCAGAAAACTCTGGAGCAGTGAGGTGGTGCTAATTGCCAAGGGTATTTACCATGGCTGATTGCTCCCCCACCCCTCCTGCTGCCAGTCCTCTGGGAATCGAGGGTCCCTATCTCCAGAATGGCCCATCTGGGGCCTCCCACCTGCAGAAGCTTGGCTGCAGGGGGCAAAGCGACGGGTTTCGGTGCAGCAGAGGGATGCGGTGAACCCTGAGGTGGTGCCCAGCCAGGAGCAGCAAGGGATGGGATTTAAGAGGGACCTGGGGTATACCATGTGCTGTCACCTCAAAGTGCTGCTGCCCGTGCCCAGCGGTGGTGGAGGGCTGAGATTTGGGGTGTCATGTAGGTGTCTGTGTCCCTTTAGAGTTTAACCCTTCACATCTGGCTCTGCACTGCCTCATCCCCCCCAGCCATGGAAGCCCTCGAGGCCGGCCCCCCTCTCCCATCTCCATCACGTGCCAGTGGGCTTTATATTTTAAATGCCGATTAGGGCTGACCTCATATTTCAGAGCTTACTTCATAGTTACTAATGAGGGATTAGGAATGTTAAGTTAATTAGCCATCAGCAAACGAGGGCTCGGTTAGTCTTCTCAGCCTGACATGCTGTCAATGAACCAGTTATTTGATGATTATCGTAAACCCGCTCAAACAGGCTGGCTAATTCTGATGGGCAGCAGGGAACCGGGGCAAGTCGTGGCCAAGGTAACGGGAGCCCCCAACCCCAGCTGCTCTCCTCAGGCTCAGTGATGCAGGGCACCTGCTCCTGGAGGCAAGGGATTTAAATAAATAAGCAAATTGGGTTTTTTTTCCAACTGAAATTTATTGAGTGATTGATTGATAGTCCAACCTGCCCACAGTCGCTGCTCTAGTAGAGGCTTTACCTGATGGGCCACCCCAGGATGCTGCTCAGCCCCACGGTGGCCAGGAACCTTATGGCAGCATTTGGACTTGGAGCTGGTGACAAGCCCTGGGAATATGGTGACGTATTGATCCTTGTGCTTGGCTCATGGCAGGGGCTGTGGCTGCGTTTTTGGGGTGTTGCCCTGTAACACACACGCTCACACATTTATCCAGGGCTGACCCTGGGCAAATGGGACAGGGATCTGATGGGAATTGCAATGTCATGACTGCCAGCATCAGCCTGCCCAGTGGCCCTTCAGAGTGGGAGGGAGATGCTCACTCACCATCACTTCTTTATTTTGTGCTTGCCTGCCCTTCCCCGAAAAATACCTTCCTGCAAAAAAGCCTCCATGTGCAACCTCCCCACTACTGGGAAGTTTCTCCTGGTCCAGCTGGAGCAGCTTGGCTTTCTTCTGGGTTTCAACTGCCTGGATCATTAATTATTCTTTTATTTTGATTTATCCCCCACCCTACCCTCTGGAAGCACAGCAGCCTGACGGTGAGGGGAGAAAGCCTAGCAGTAACCTGATCAATAATTCACTCTGGAAAAGGAACAAAGCAAACCACCCAAATCCCTCCAAAAATCAAATCCTAGAGTGCTTGTGGGAATACAGCAGGGAAGGAAATGAATGGGACCGTCTGTCCTGACTGAGGAGAGCACAAGGGTTGGGAGGGTGTTGGGCTCTAGCCTTGCTGCAGTTTCTCAGGGACTCAGCCACCCTTGGGGACATGCTCCTGCTGTACTGAGGGGCAGCAGAGCAATGAGGGAATGGATGATGACGGTGGCATTGCTGGAGGCCAGTGCCACCACAGAGGGATGGGTCGCTGAGGGATGGAGGAGTTGCCTCTATCCTGCACAAGGAATGCTTCGTGCTGGGTCAAATGGCCCCAAAAAAGGTCATTTTCAACCCTGGATGGTGGTCAAGGTGGTGGCAGATGCTTGTGGATGGATCCAGGGCAGGAACTGGGCAGATATGCTCCCATTGCTTCCTGAAACCCATTTTTCTGAGGGGAAAAAAAAATGATTCCTCCTTTTTAGCCCGTGGGGCTGGAGGTTTCCTTCCCATGGGGGCTCAGCACCAGCTGGGACACAGGGCTGTGGTCCCCCCTGCGCCTCCAGCCCTCAGTGGGTAGCACCAGCCAGGGATGAATCCATCCTGCCCGGTGGCCCTGTCCTTCCCCATGTGCTCCCCTGCTTGGCAGCCTGGGAACTAAACCCAAGTGAAACGCAGGGGATAACTGGGAGCCTAAATATAGCCCTTCTTTAATTAGCACCAGGCGACTGCCTCGCAGTCACGTCCGTCTGCCCACTAATCCCACTAAGCTGCGCCCGTGTCAGAGGGCTCCCTCCAACAGCATCTCCAGAGCAGCCTCACCGCCAGCCGGCTTATTCACATCGGGCCTCGGCGTGACAGGGGCTGCCAGGGACGCCCGTTGTGGGAGCACTGATGACCTGGAGGGGGTCACTGGTGAGGCCGGGACCATCGGTCCTCTTGGTCCTGAGCTTTGCAAGATGGGGGCCGGGGTGCTGTGTGCCGGGGATGCCCTGGGTCAGGAGCACCCGCAGGCTGCTACGTTTTCCTGTGCATCGCCTCCTGCCTGCCCTTCCCCACCCTGCTCTGAAATACCTGTGGTTTCCTCGGGCCGGGGCTGGCTGGGAACCTCTCCAGCAGCGGATGCTCTCCCACGCCGCTGCCCGTGGAGCTCCCATGTGTGGGGCTGTCACTGAACTCAACGGGGTCTGGCTGGACAAATGTCCTTCTCCCCCAGAGCTCACTGGGAGCGTCCCTGGCTCTCGACGGTGCTCCCCTGGGGCAGGCAACATTTAACCCATCACAGCAGGTTGCCTGTGGTGGGGGGATGCTCATCTGGAACGGGGGGCCTGTGCTGTTCCCCAACATTGCCTGCTTTCCCTAGTTCTCTGTTAAAAAGATGAGGATATCAAGATGAGGAGGGGAGCAGGACCTCCTTGTATCCCTCCCTCCATGTCCCCTCAGCCCCTGCATTTCTATACCCTGTCTTTCCCTGTTGCTTTAGCCATGGAGCACTTTGAGCCAGGAGAAATTTTGTCCCCTTGCCTCTCTCCCAGGCCTTCAGCCAGATGTGATCCAGCAGAAAGCTGTGGGGCTGCAGCTGCTGTCATGGGAAGGAACCCTCCATTTGAGACATAAACCTTTAAATGCAAAGAAATGGTGATGGAGCAACCGAGCTTTGCCTTGTGCTGCTGGATCAGGGGGCATGGGCAGCCCACCCAGCTGTTCTGCAGCTGGATGGAGCCCTCACTTTCCTTCTTCCCCAGGAAAATCTCCAGCTACTGGAGTCAGGCCAGTTCTGCCCATGCAGCCAGTGGCACAAGGCCTTCTGTTTTTATGAAAACCCCCCATAGAGCACCCAGGAAAATCCCTCCTGCTAATGTGACGCACGCCTCTCAGCTCTGCTTTTCCACCCTTGTGCTGGAGGGGCAAGCGCCAGCGATGGGATGGGCGTGACATTCAGTTGATTGGGAGACTAGCGTGAATTTTGGGGCATCTTTGGGGTTTAGCAGCTTGAGCTGGTGTGAGATTGCAGTTGAGCTGGCACTCCTTTTTCTTACTACCTGCCAGGACCATCCTGTACATGGGGGAGGACACGCACCTGCATGTTCAGGTGCACCCCAAATCCAGGGTCATCCATCCCATCCTGCCCCAATTCCTGGGGAGTAGGGCTGGGGCTCTGCCAGAACTGCCCCAGCTCTCTGGGGATGCTCTGGCCAGGCTTTGTTGAAGCTCCAGGGGTGGCTTTCCCTGACAGCGGTTGCGAACAACCCAAGAGATGAACACCAGGGACTTTTTGGACGGGTGCTACACCCATGGGTACAAAGGATGATGCTCCTTTGGGGTCTGTTTGCTGGATGGGGCATTTACTGCTCAGGGAGAGGGGGATAAGCACCAAATATTATCAAGGCTTATTGGTCAGAAGAGGGGAGAGCTGCTGGGATGTGCCTGGGAGTGCTCAGGGATGCAGCTGTAGAGCGAGACAACACCCTGTGTTGCCTGCTGGAGCCTCATCATACAGCCCACCCCTGCTCCAGCCTTCTGGAGCTGCAGCTGGCTCTCAGCATGGCTGGGACCCAGAGCATCATCTCCCATCTCAAGGGCGAACGGCACATTCCTCCCTGGGGAACAACCCATTGCTTCTCCCGGTGAGCTGGCAAGGAGTATGTATCCTTCCTGTCCCATGCTGCGGAGGTGCCAACCCATCACTCATCAGGGGAAAAAGCTCCATTCCCTCAGCATGAGGCTGGCCTGGCCTGCTGGTTTGGGGTTCCCTCATCCAATTCATGCTGTGGAGGTGGTGCGGCAGGGTGGCAGTAGCAAGGGGCTCTGGCCAGATGCCAGTGAGGGTGAGGAGTGAACCAGTGTGCAGCCATAGGTGCTCCCTTGGAAAGCCAAGTGCTGCTGGTGGCAGGCAGGGCTGGGGTTCCTGCACACAGTAGGTGATGGATTCCAGATGGCCCGTGGGTGCACGGGACTTGCCATGGCTTTTCTTTTCAGCAGCTGGGCTGCAAGAGGATCCTGTCCAAAGGCAACATCCATCAGAAGGCGTCTGGGGGGACTGGGAGGAGGAAGAAGAGAGGGTGTGTGTGGTTTTATTCCCTTGCCCTCTGGCTCACAGGACAGTGGTGGCCTCCCAAGGCTGACTCCATTTCTCCACGGCTCCTCTCATCCCTGTGCTGGAGGCTGACAGCAGTGAAAGCATGTTTCCTGCTGCCTAAAAATATTCTGGATATGGGCAGCGGGCAGGGGAGGCTTGACTGGCCACATGTGCCCCACGCCATGTGAGTACACAAGCTTGTGAGGAGCCTTCCCTGTGCAGCAGGAGGGGAGAGCCTGGAGCTTGGGCCAACTTCAGGTGGGGTGGGGGAGTTCTGTCCCCGCCTTCTGTTCGGGGTTAGGGAGCAGATTTTAGACAGGTGACAGAAAAACTGATTGGAAAGCCAGCAGGCTTGAGGGCTGCTCAGGAAGAAAATGCTTGTCCTCATGGTCCGGGGTGGGGACCTGAATGTGGTCTGGGAGGAAGGTGCAGAGCTGTGGAAGTGTTTGGGTGTCCCACCCTGAGTGAGGCTGGGCTTTATCAGATGAATTCAGAAACCAACCTCTGAGATGAAAATGATGGTGATGGACACCTGTGCCTGCAGGGAGCCCTGGAAGGAGGAATTCCTCTTCCTTGGGAGGACCCTTAGGTGTGAAGGAGAGGTGTGGTGTCCTCAGCGGGGCTGTGGGAGCCATATGCTGTGGCACTGCATCTGAACCCACCGGCAGAAAGGGCAGTGGAAGCCTCACACTGCAGGGGAAATCAATGAAGGGGCCGTTCATTGCCTGTACCTTGCTCCCAGCAAGTGGTTTCCTTCCCGGAGCAGTAAGAAATTTCTCCTAGAAATTACAAACACTACCCCCAAAAAAAAAAAGTGGTTTGAAGTAGGAATAAAAAAAATAAGAACAACACGAAAAAGGAAAGAAGAAACCCTAACAACCTGCCCCATGCGTAGGATCAAAGCTGGGTGCCGTTTGGAAGCCCTCAGACAGAAATATTCCCCAGTTTCTTTGGCCAAGCCGCTGCTGTGAAAGGCCGCTTTGTTCCCGGGCCCTCGGTCTCATGCTCGCCCCTGTGGACTTCGCTCCCGCCAGCAGCTGGGGAGCTGCGCTCGGCCATGGTCCCGGCTCTGCCCGGGCAGGTGTCGCGGACTGGTGGGGACCGGCCGGGCTGTAACTCGGTGGCGGCCCTTTGATGGACACAGAGGAGCAGGATGAGGAACCGCTGCTGTTCCTTTCCACAGCCACCTGCCCACCACTGAGGGCGAGTATAAAATACCCGGAGCTATTTATTCCATGAGTGATGTGCGTCCAAGTGCCCTTGAGTTCCTGCTCACCCCCTCTTCCTCCCCGATTCTTGTCTTTTCCTCATGTCCTGCCAAACTCTAGGCCAAAGTTACGCTTGTTTGTTTTGGGTTTTTTAGCAATTTTTGTTGTCCTGGCCTATTTCATAAGTTGCACAGCTCCACGAAACTGGAATTTCCCTCCAAAAGCTACTTCTAGGTACTGGGGCATATTGCCTCTGCAGGGCTGGGGACAGCCATGGTCAGCCAGAGGTCCCTTTGCCAGAAATAAATAAGCAGCAGAATCTCACCTCCTCCAAGTCTTGTGTCCTCCAGGTCCCACATCTCTTGGGTCCCAAATCCTCACATGCCATATTGGCCTGGATCTGGTCCTGTATACCTCTAGCTCCACATAACCGAGTGTCATATCCCCAGGGTCCCAAATCCCCTTGCACCCACACCCCCAAGATCCTGCATCCCCAGATCCCAAGTCCTGCAATCACCTGGACCCGCATTCCCAGCTTCGCCCTCCCTGCCAGGGCAAGACAGACTCTAAGTCCCTCTAACTCGGCGGTGTCTCATATCAGCCCAGTCTAAACCCTCGCCATAGTCACGGTGACTGGTTTTGGTGGCTCTAATGTGGGGCGGGAAGGGCGTCGCTGGCTGGAGCCCAGCCCGGAAAGCTCAGCTGGGCTTTCGCTCGGCCTGGCGGTGCGGTGGGGAAAGCTGCCCAGAACGGGCCGGCCCTGTGCAAAAATGGGAACTTGTGTTGCTGATGAAAAGTGCTTTCTTTGGGTAGGATGTTTGTGTTTCCTTTGGCACAGTGGCCGCCGGACTGTGGACAGCACCTGCACGGGGCAGGCTGGCTCTGCTCACCGGGCACCCAGCAGGCCCTTGCCTTTGAAAGTGGGAGGAAAGGGAAAAGGTTTGGGAAGTGTGCCGGTTCTGCTTGAAGCAGGCTTGTGGCTAGTGAGCTCCTTACCTGGGCAGAGACTTGTGACAGCAGCCTGAAAAGGTGGGATCTCTCCCAGGAGCTAAAGCAGGAGCCTGGGGAGAGGTTTATCTATTGCCCTTGAAGCACCTGTGGGATGGAAGGACCCATCCTGGTCTCTGCCTTCCTGGTCCACCCAAGGTGCTCCATCCCAGGACTTGCCTTTGCTCGCTCCTGGGGCCCTGCAGTTAATGCTCCTCAGCCCTCTTTTGGGAACCAGTCACTGGATTGCTCTGGTTTGCATCAGGCCTTCCAAGTTGAGCCAGCTGGGCGTAAAGAACCAGGAGGAAGCTGCCTGTGCTCCTCCTGCTGAGCTGAGAGAGTTCAAGGCTCTGCTCTGTGGCTGGGGGAAGCGGCTCCGGTCTGGTGGGACTGGGGAAGCGACAGCGCTGTGGAGGGGACAGACAGCACTGTGGAGGAGAGCAGAAGCCCACGGGGACACTGGTGTCAAGCGGGGTGTGCAAGCCAGTGCTCAGGCTGGTGGAGAGCAGCCAGGCAGTTGCGCCTGAGATGTTTGCCAGGAGCCACCACAGCCACCAAGGATGGGTTTGGGGGCAGGAGAGGTGGGCGACACCCCGGGCTGGTGCTCTGTACCTTTCCTTCCCTGCTCTGCCGCCTCCTCTGCCCCAAGGAGAACAAAGCCACCATGCAGAGGATGCCCTGGTAGCTTGTCTTTACCCACCACTTTCCCACAAAAGCCAATTTGATTTACTCGGGGAAAAAGTTTTGTCATCAGAAAATTGATGAAAATTCGGGGAGAAACCAGTAGCCAGTGAAGTGGTTTATCTCTGTCATGGCAAAGCTTCTGTCCTTCAAATCTTCCTGGGTGTTTGGATTGTACCAGTAGGCAAAGGCTAATGCTTGTGGGACTAAGCCAGATGAACCAAAAATGTGTTGCGCCTTTTTTTTTTTTTTTTTTTCCACTTGAAAGCATTGTCCAGAGTAAAATTTTGTATTTTAACATTTTGTTTCAATTCGGACAAAACCCGGTGAGGGAGATGAGGAGGTTTCCCATGAAATGGGGATTCTGGGTCTATGTCCAACCTTAATCTGTCGGTTTGCTTGAAAGCTGTTGGCCCCTGCTGCAAGCTTGGACTTGCTGCTGTGAGGAGGGAAATGTTGCAGCTCACATCTTGCTGGAAGGAGTTGTGGCTCATGGTTGGGGCAAACGCTGCTTCATCCTCGTGTCTCCCCAGGTCTCAGTCAGGTTGTGCATTCCTAGAAGGTTCCTGCTCCTGGGGATGCAGGCTGCACCCTCTTTATTGCGCATCTTGACACCCACACCCAGATTCTGGTCATGGTGGGGACTGCTGTGAGAAGAAGCTGCCCTGGCTTCATTTCCACGCTCAGCTGCTTCATTCGTGGCAGATGAGCCTGATTGATGGGTCCCATCACCAGCCATGAACGTTGGAGTGGGATAGAGGGGTCAGGCAACCTTGTCCCTCGTGGCGTCCAGAGGAAGCCTCCCACCCTTTTGGGCAGCTCAGGGTGCCCTGTGGGCCACTTTAACTGCTTTGTCACTTATTTATGAATGTGTTTGTGGTACTTTGAGCTACAGCTGGCGGTTTTGTTGCTCCTGCCAGCCAGCAACACGGTATCTGATAAACTAAAGTAAGTCTGTTTTGAGAGCTGAAATCAAGGAGGAGAAGTGGAACAGCTTGGTGGCTGCAACAAGCCCATGGCTTTCAAACCAAACTGACATTCTGAACCAAATCCTGAGGCCTTACATCGAGGCATTTTGGCTGGGGGAACAACAGGCTTATGAACACTTTTTTTTTTTCCCCCTGATATTTTTCACATGGGTGAGATCCTCCCATCAATCTCGCACTACAACTGGCTCCTGCCCTAAGGGACAGGAACCCTCTGGAAGGATGCTGGGGCTGCTTGTCCATCCATTCTGCACCCCTACCCTGCAGTGCCTTGTCCAGAGGGTGCTGGGCTATCACCTGCTCCTGGGAAGGGTCCTGTGTGTGACTTGGGGGGGACTCGCAGGAAGCTCTGTGGTGTTGCCGAGGATGGAAAAATCCCAGGGATCTGCCCTTTCTCTGAGAAGACATCTGAGCCGGGAGGTGTTTTTCTTTCCATCCAGTCAGCACGGCTGCTTGGAAATTTCCTACACCAGCTCCCAGCTGTAATGTTTTCATAACGAAATGAACCGTCTGGCAAAGCCCTGAAAAATGATTCGCCGATTAGTGCCTTACATTTTTCCTGTGATGCTACCCCGTTAGCCTTTATTAAAAAGAAATAAAAGAAATAATAATAAAGAGTCGGTTCCTAGGACCGCCTTGCAGCATCCTCCCAGTTTCTCACTGATGTTTGCCCTTTGCTCTCCTCCTGCTTGGGTGTCCGGGGGTGCACACTGGCCCCCAATTCCTACGGCTCATCCATTGGAAGCTGGCTGGCTCCTGATGCCTCCAGGTGATGTTTCTGCGCCAGCTGGTGCTTCCAGCGCTGTGTCCCATCTCTGCAGCAGGACTACGGGCAGCAGGGAGCACAGAGCAGGCAGAAGGGCCCTGATCTTGGGGGACATCCTCACTGGGTGTAAAGCTTGCCTGGGGCAAGCCCTCAGGGTCCATGGGGGTGCTCCCCGCTCCCATGACCAGGGCCTGTTCTGCCCTTTTCAGTGCTCCTCGCCCGCTGACAAAGGGGCCTGCGGCTCAGGCGATGGAGGGAATGCTGACTCAGCGGCCGGAAAGGCTTACTGGGCGATGGGAGAAAATGCTGGCACGGCATTTTTCATTTAAATGGTCGACTCAGCAGGTTGGAAAAACGTTGCTCAGCAATCTGCGAAAACGTCAACTCACGGGGTTGCAAAAACACCGAGGCGTTTGCAACCCCCAGCCAGCCGAGCTACGAGCAGAGCCGTTCTGCCCCTGCGCTACATTTCCAAGGATGCTGCTGTGGCATCCCATCAAGTTTGAGGGGTGAAGCCACCCCCCACGTTTGTCCTTGTCAGCTCGCAATCTTGCCCAAGCCTCTTGGCTGGCCACCCTTGGGCTGCCTGATGTGACTTGGGCTTCTCCCCAGCAACTCCGGAGCCCTCCTGAGCCACCGCTCCTGCACCGCCAGCTTGCCAGGACCCTCCAGCCAACACCTGTGGTGGAAGCGGAAGAGGATTGGCAACAGCACCCACAAACTCATTGATCCTTTGGTGTCCCCAGCGTGTGGTGCTGACAAAGGAATGGCGAAACCAAGTGGTCATTTCCAAAACTCGTGCAAAATTAAGGATCTAAGCGAATTGATCAAGCTGAGCTGGTCTTTCAGAAGGCTGCTTCAGTGCTGCAGCCACCCCCCCTTCCCCCCTAGCACTGGCATCACCAAATGTGGTTTTCTCTGACGGCAGAGGAAGCAGCGAGGCATGCAAGAACACTGCTGATGGCTCCAGCTCTCCCTAAAGATGCTGTAAAAGCGACGGAGGAAAGGCTCCATTAAGGAGCGGGCGCGTGTGCTACGTGTTCTTCTCCCTCGTCTCAGCCCCAAGAGGTTTCAGGGCCCGGCTGCTCAGCTCCAGCCGAGAGCAAACGGGACCTCGCTGAGGCTTTTTGTCAAGTCTGTTAGAGATGATGCTGGTGGCCTCGGCTGGGAGACACAAAGACAGCTAACACCACAACAGCCCGACCACGCTGCAGTTCTGAATTTATTAGAAACAGCTGTCAGTACATCCTTCTAAAACATTACATGTCAATGTGCTTTATTGCAATTTTTTTTTTATTGCATTTTTTTTGATCTAGAGCAAGTAGGCCCAGGATGCTTAGTGTCTGGGATTTAAAAGCCCAACCATCTAGTAAAAGAAAGTACAGCAAAATTGTAACACACCCGGTGACAAGTACAGTGTTGCATTACTGAGCTAGAAACTACAGGATGACTCGTCTGAAAACACTAACATACAATTGGTTTCCTTATGAAGCAGTTTGTTTCTTTTCTTTAAAAGTTAAACTACATGAATTCCTTTTTTTTTTTTATGATTATTTTTACCCCCCCCCCCCCCCCGCCTACACCATAAACGACAGAAGAACAGGTTTTACACAAATAACAAACAAGAGTACCAAAGTTACATGCTGGAATTCATCCGGAAAACAAAATAATTCGATAGCTTCTGGAGAAGCAGGTTCTTAACAGATGCAGTTTCCCTTAAAAGAAAATAGAATCAAAGAAAAGCAGAAACATTAATGCAAAGGTTGTACAAAGGAGTTTGCTGTTATTTCAGCCCTCGATATAAGATCAAACACCCACTCATGCTTTACATTGAACCACACCTTATACAAAGGGTCCACTCACAAAGGGACACGTACCAACACCACCCATTGCACATCAGCTCTGGACAGGGGGGCTGGGGGTCTACTGACGCGTGCAAACGTTCGCTGCGTCCCGCAGGAGAGCGAGAGGGTTTCTTTTGCTGAGCCTTTGCTTGGGATAAAGTCGAGCGCTTTGTCCCAGAGTAAACAACTCTCCGATTCAATTCGGTTTACAAATAAAGTCGTAAGCCCCCAAGGAAATCCAGAGTTCAGCACTTCAGAAGCACATAGGCAAGATGAACACAATAAACTCCTTTTCATCTGACAAAAAAACAAACCCGATTCTGCCTACACACACACGGCAGAATGTGCTAACAGTGAATTCTGTTTTATTTTTAAGGGGCAGTGCCACTTACAGCTAATGCATATAAATGTGTACGTGAATATATTTTACATATATCTATATACATACAGTACATATACACACGCACGCACACACACACACAGATGATGCAGACCGTTGCAGGTGCAATAAACAGCCAGATATACAAAATCAACAGGTTTCATCAAACGTATTTTTGCCGGATGTAGAAGTCACTCACGAGAACAAAACGTACCAAAACCCCACAAAAGCCGACCGAACACGAAGCCCACCGCACCCAACTGACACCCGGGGGCAGCTCCCAGCTGGCCCCGGCATCCTACAACTCCCCTGAAGCAACACGCCTGATGCCGGGGGGTGATATTCACCCTTGGAGACATTTTTTCGTCTTTGGATGCAACCATTTTTCCAAACAATCCCGAGCTCCTCGCTACGAGCTCTTGGAAAGCGTGTGGGTGCGGTGTGGCCGAGTACAGGGGGAGATATCCCTGCCTCGTTTGCCACACGGAAGCAATCCCAAGGGAAGGTGGTGAAGGGGGACATCAAATTAAAGCTGCTTTCTCCAACACAGGTCGATCAATGAGGCATTCGGGGTTTTTTAATATCAATAAGAATTTTTGCCTCTGACGCTCACATCACATTTTTGAAGGTAGATTTTAGAACAAATGGCCAGTCTAGTCAAAATAGAGTGAGTCTATGCCAATGGCAATTAAAAAAAAAAAAAAAAAGCACATTCTGCATTAATTGTCTGGAGCCAGCCCCAAAGACCAGCACCTCACACTCTGTCATCATCTAAACAGTTAACAAGCTAAAGCTCCCAGTCTGCCCCTGTGAACAAACAGGAAGGAATTGAAAAGATTTCAAGAGAATTTTTTTTTTTTCTTCCCTTCCCATTCGGTGGAAAGTATTTCTGCCCACAGAACACAAGATTCACAAAAATGTTGGACAAACTTCACCTAACCCCATCCAAAGCTACTCCTCACGCAATACTTAACTAGCCAAGCTGCTTCACAAACAGGCCCACATTTATTTGGGCCGGTAACACAGTCCCCTTCTCCTGCTTGCACAGGTTAAGGGATCAGCAATGCAAGTTCCCTCCCAACACAGAAAGAGGAGCAAGTCCTTAAGGACTTCATGACTCTCCTGACTATCTCCTTGCATGTACGTTTAAGAGTATAACTGATTATTCCAAAGGGAAGGGTCTGCTCTGGCATCTCTTTTTTATTATGGCTCAAAGCAGAGGCCCTGTTCCATGGTCTGTCTACTGCTTCATCGAACTCTAACCAGAGGGATGCTTTAGGATGTTGACTCTCCCTCTTCATTAAAGCTATTTGCTTGGAACGCTGAATTGGAGCAAGCCTAACCCTTCTCCCCTCACAGCATCTTTGTTCTTCAGGAATGTTATTTTCATTTTTCTGTTCCAAAAGCAGGGGTTGCAAATCAACATAAGGAAACTACACGTAAGAAAACCTGGTTTTAAACATGATCTAAACAGAACAACCCCCAACCCCATCATAGTGCTTTGTAAAACTGCATTTTGAACCTGTCTCTTACCCCTCCTGATCCACAAGCAGTACCTGTTTCACGTCTGCACAATGCAGTAAGCATACAAGACTCACTAACATTTCAGATTTTTATTCCCTGTTAGTGTAACAAAAATAAAAAATAGACATTCAAAAACAGAAGCGAGATTGTTCAAGTACCAAGTAAGGGGCTTTTCCAAACTGAAGGTGTGACACTCCTATAGCAATTCTGCTGTTTTAAACAGCCACAGCGTTCAGTTACAGACACAGTGCCACCCAAGTCTGCAGAGAATCCAGGATTTGGGGCAACCAAGACCCTCCTCCTTCCTCTGTCCTCCCCAAAACAGCACAAAGTGTCATCATTCATTTCCACAGTCCCCATTACAGTTGCCTGGGTTTGCAAAGGACAAACTTTGACGTTTGCCCTGCTGCGACCTGAATCCAGGTATAATGAAATACAAGCTCTTTTCCTGGGAATGGCTTTTGACTATGGAAGTCTTGCTTACACTAGTGTCAGGCAGAAAAGAATCCCACCCATCACATTAAATGGAAAACTTCTTAATCTTCTGCCACATCAATAGAGATAAGTGTGGAAAGAGCATTTTATTTTTGGCATAAGACAAAGGGCTGTACTGGATATAACTCTAGATTTCAACTACCAACAGTGCAAAGCAGCAACTCAATCCACTGCTGATGAGAATTTAAAAAAACCCAACCAAAACCCAACAAAACAGAACCCCCCTATCTAGAGCACTCCAGTATCAGAAGGTGGCCGATCACGTATTACTGCTTCACACACCAGTGAAGCGTCGGTCAGGACATCCCTCTGTTTTTAGGTTGGTTCTTCCCATTCTAAGATTACTTGTAATCAATAAAGAAACTCGTGGGAAAAGACTGATAACTTACTAACTTCAAAACCATGGCACTCGTGGCTGATGCAATGGGGCGAATGGCAACTGTGGAAGCAGACTCGATTTCCATCCATACGAATACAAAATACTGAATCACCCCCGATCCCTGCAAATATACTTCAAAACAGATTAGAAGAAACTGTGCATATTCGAGTTTCAACACCCCCCCCACCCCACCCCCTCCCTATTTAACACTGTGCAAAAGTTATTTACCGTTACATATATATTTAATACAATATGGGTCAATGAGATCAGGACTCCTCTAACTGCAGTCCGCTAACAGACAGCTGCTACAACAGTGAGACTATTTCCCCCTTTCCTCCCAATGTTTTGACTCTTGAAACTCAAACCTTTTTGCATCTTGCTGCTTTAAAACAACTTTGAGTTCCTTTGTGTTGCCTTTATGTTCATGTTTCCTGTATTTGTTTTAAGCTTAACAGCTGCTTTTCATACTAGGGTGTAAATCCTGCACCTCACGGGCCCACTCCTGCTTTCTCAGTCACGCAAGTGGAGAACAGCTCCTGGAAGCTGGGGGTTTCTCACAGGTCTAACACTCCTGAGAAAACAGAATTAGGCCAAGCACAAGGAGCACAGGAGGACCAAGCCCTTGCCCCATGGATCAATCACACCAGCTACACGTGTCGGTTGGTTACAAACCCATTTTCATTTGCTCTAGGAGTGCAAAATGGATGCAAAAAGAATCTGTACAATGGCACGTGAGAGTCAAAAGGGAGCAATCGTAGCAGCTGGGACTTCGGTGCCTAAACCAAACACACAGAGAGATACAGCAGCAAAACACAGCCTGAGAGACTGCTGAGGATAACGGAGCCAAATACAAGGAATGTGGGCTCAGTCTGCCCATAGCCAGTGTCTGGGGGTCTGGGCAAAACAGAATTTCAAAGAATGCTTCAAGATGGCTTATTTGCTGCGAACGATGCACTCGGAGCTAATGCATCACCTGTGATTAGTGAAGAGATCTGAGAGCGAGGGGCCAGAATCCCAACTCACCCACAGCACTGGGAAGCCAAGCTACCTTCACAGACGCCAGTGGAATTCCAGTGTATTTACCTTGGCAGAGCCGGGGCCGGAGCCCGCACCAAGACCTCACAGGATCAGTTAGGATTCCACTACGGGGAAACTTCAGACAGCCCTGCTTTGCGTTCCCGCTGCTGTCAGGACTGTGAGGGTGTGCCAGGATTTATGAGCCTGAAAGCAGACCTGCGTTTGTTTAAAACAAAGCTGAGCCCTACCTACCTAAAAACAGGGCAGACGTGAAACACTTCAGCCAGGTTGTCTCTGTCACAAAACCAGGGATGAGAAACGTGCCCCATCAGCCTCAAACGTTGACATCGCAAGTAAGAGAGAGATCACAAGGGCAGAGAAAACAATCGGACGCTCTTCTGCCTGTGTTTTTTCCACAGGCAGGGGCACCTGGCTATCATTTGTGCCTTTGAACTTACTTCCTTCATCAGGCACTTGGACTCAGCCCAGCGCCAAGGGAACACCAGATACGCAAGAGGTGTGAGAATGACAGCTTTACAACTACCAGATTAGAACTGCAAATTATCCAAGAGGTAGGGCAAGTTTCTTTAAAAAGAAAAATTTCCATGTCCATATACTACTGAGAAATTCAATCGAGCTTTTCTCTAAGAGCAAAGACTATGTCTCATTTTTCCTTTTCCTGGGGGAATGGAAGAGAGACACGAGCAGATGCGGGACACTGACATAGCAACTTGCGTAAATTTTCTTCTCCTCTCCCTCAGTTTTGGTTAAGCTTTGTGTTTCATTTAATTAGCAAAGCGGCATCTACAGAACTCTTTGCCTGAAGATCGCGCTCTGGCTGATTAGAAAGTACCTGGGATGCAGTCAGGGTTGCGAGCGTAAGACAAAACATCTCACAGGCAACCAGACGATCCTTCCCGCGATGGCTGCCAGTGCTCCAGCCTCGTCACTTCCCTGCTTGCAAATTCATGACATTCAGCAAAATAATACTTCTAGTGTAAACATTACACATCAACAAGCCTGGCATTACTACCCAAGCATTATAGAAAAAAACAACACATCTGAACAGGAAATCAGCCCCAGGGTCAGAAACAGGTCTAGAGCTTTCTCAGCCCTGCAGACTGTCTGCTTCCTGCCCTGCACAATGGGTGCAGGGCAAGGGAACCGCTTCCAGTAATAGGAACAAAAGTAACTTTCAAGGTTGCACACTGAACAATTACTTTGCCAGTTGTGCTTTGATGCCAAGTTGTTCGGTTTGCCAGATTTAGCTCTCTCTTTTTTTTTTTTTTTCATTTTAAAAGCTTAAGGAATGGAAATAAGCTGCTTTGTACACTTTCCAGGGAGGGGATTTATCGGATGATTACTATACTTGATGAAGCCCAGGACTACCCACTCCAGTATCTGACAGCAGCCCTTGCCAAAGGATGGTACCAGACACCCAGTAACTGAGGAGCACAGCTCTCTTCCCTTCCTGTGTTTTGCATCATGCCCAAAACAACTAGGAGGGAATTTAGATTACAACAGTGTAAAATCTTGCTTGGCTGCAGTGGTGTGAGAGCTGAGAACCCAGCCTGCAGAGAGCTACAGATCTATAATTAGCATGCTCGCTTTTATACAACTGGAAATGACTACACCTCAAAGAATGTGATACAATAAGCCATCCAGAAGCATTCGACTGCACCTACCTCTTCTGTACAAAAATCAAGCATTACAAGAGTCTGTCCCTGTTCAGCAAGAGAACTGCAACAGGCGAGTGCAAGCTTCGTTCTAGTTTACATTCTGAAGCACAGTATCATTAAAAACTGAAAACAGAATCCCAAGCTGAGGACTGGGAGGAAGGGAGGTGAAGAAAGAGGAGAGCGAGCAATTACATCAGATCGGACAAATTTAGTGTTTTGAAGCCACACAACGTTTAGCTTTTCCTTTTATTCGTTTCAAGTTTTGGTGTAGAAAGTATGTGCGGATGCTAACGCAACCTTCCCCGTAAGTGCTCAATCTAGCAACGAACAAAGTTTTGGCGTGTTCAATTTGGTTATCAACGTTGCCTTTAAGTGAAGACCTGTAGTGCCATTGAAACCAAAACTTTGTTACTGTTGGCAAAAAATAAAGCAACTTTTCTTTACAAGCATTTTTCCATTTAAATAAAAACCTGAAGCTTTCCCATAATTCCTTTGGTCTTCTCTCACCAAATCCCATGCTACCTCAAGACAAGCCCTCTTTTGGAAGTTCGGCTGAATCGCAGTGAAGCTGCTAAAATTAACAGAGAAGAATTGCTGTGGTAGAGTTTCCCCCTTAGTTTCTTGGGAGTTTAAGACTGAAAGACATTACTGATGCCTCAAACAGAGGCTCCAAATAGTCTCTACAAGAACAAGAGAAAACAAAATCCGATTAGAAGTTCCACCGAAGGTGCCTGGCAAAAAATTATCTCCACAAAACGATGTTTTGCTTCCAGTATTTTTGTATGCATTGTGTCGAGTTTATTCCCCTCATAAGGAAACAAAAGTATCAGTGTAAAAGCACAGCTGAGCTTTTAAGGTAGCACCAGGACACCTACACCCAAGTTGTCGTCTTGCTGCTGCTAGGCCTCTTTTTGATTCACATTCACAGAATCACTTCTTGTGCAAAACAAGCAGTCTAAGGAGAAAGAATGCCCTCCAAGTTCTAATAAAAATTGTAGAAAAGAATCCAAGATAGCCAACACTTTCCTCCTCCCCAAAATTTATCTGCAGAGAGAGGGGGGCATCTGTGCGTAGACAGGATAGGCAAGCCTGACATTTAGGGAATCATTGTGTTGGACAAGGGATGTCTGCTGGTAATGAAGAACCAAATCCTTAAGTGTGCTGTACAGGTTATATGGTTCTGCAAACCCGTAACCTCTTGGGGTGCTGTAGATCACACAGTGTTTCACTTCTCCATCAGCTCTGTAAGGAAAGGAAACGGGAGAGTTTAATGTCAAAGGACAAACCCAAAGGGACAGTCTGTTAACAATTCACTAATGCAGCAACCCTGCCAGTCGCTGAATGACATAATGGAGGACCCAGTAGATGCAAGTAGAGGAGATTAATATAGTCTGTGAAGAAACAGTGCTTCAGGGCATGCGATTAAACACTCATGCATAATAATCCACATTAGAGGCCGTTTCCATCCCAGCAGTAGAATTCCCTGCTGCATTTTCTCCAAATGTTCCTTGGAAAAAAAACATCAAGAGCTTAACCAAGAAGATAAGCACCTGAAGCCAGCAACGACTTTGTGCTCAACTTACCTGGAAACCTTTCCACTAAGCAAAGCCAGCAAAACTCACAAATTCGTAGGACCTACAGACTATTTGATGAAATGCGGCGCTAATCTTCAGTGTGCATTTTTGAATGGTAAGCATGGCATGGGTTCAAGCTGGTCCATTATCTGAAGCCATAGCGACTGAGTCCCTAACTTGGCAAAGCAGTTACTGCATCACAGTATTTCCAAAGCTGCTAGAAAAACTCATCTGCCAGAAAGATCGAGTATTATGTAATCCCTGTACTGGAGCCTATTACAATCCACGTCACATGCAGGAACAGGTTACGTTAAGCCATCCCTTTGCTAGCTTGTAGTATGACACCAACAGAGCAAAAGCATCTGATGAATCCATCGCTTCACCCACTGTGACAAACAGTATCTTCAACATAGCGGGTACTACAATCTTCAGTTACCTTGAGGTGATACACCTTCACGTATTTATTTCTCAGACTTGCTTTCAGAAGCAATTAACCTCATGTGAAACAAATCAGTGAAAGCCATTTTGCACTCCAGAAGGCTTGAAGGATTTTTGGATAATGGAATCGGAGTATTTCTGCCCTCCATTACAGCAGCATAAAACCAAGTGAAACACAAGAAATCAATGCAAGGCTGTGTGAATGTCATAAAAACTACTGCCCACAAATAACATCTCTACTGAAGTATCACCGTTACCTTAAACATACAAGAGAAAGCATCTAGAGCTGAGCACGTCAGAAAATGAGAATGGAAGATATTTCAGCTTTACAGCCCCGATTTTTTTCTTCCCCTGTGCTCCTTGGCAGGGAAGCATAAGGGAGAATTCGGCCTTAATTTACTCGTGACTGTAGAGCTTCAAGTCGGGAGACTTCAGAATCTGGCACTAGCTACTGTGGTGACTGAAGGGACTGCTGGGAGGATAGTTATTGCACATTCAAAGAACATTTTTGCAACACGGCTTTTACTGTGCTAGTATTCCTGCAAACATGCAACACGTTCCAGCAGGCAGGCCTAGGCTAGGCCTGCCTTTTCTTCTGCAAAATAAATAGCTGTGGTAGAGCTTCCCCAAATTGAGTAGTTAGAACAAAAAGGAAAATCGACTTACACCACAGAACAAGCGTAACATCCTTTCTTGCTACTCTCGCGAATTAAAAATGCTCCATCAGGTTTCCCACAGAGCAAGTCTTCTGCTTGGATACGGTTGAGATCCCCAACAAACCAAGTTTTCTCATCATGATGTGGCAGGTTTTCATCTTCTTCGTTCACAAAGTACGTGCTGAAAAAGGGTAAATTTGTTAATTTAACCAGGGGTCAGTAAAGGAGGTAATAAACAGAGTGATTTCTTTTTGCAGAAATCATTCAAAGAAATACCAGAACCCACCCAAATTGGGAGGTCAGGCTCCTAATGGACATATATTAAAAGCTTCAACTTAGAACTTCATTATTTCAACTTTGTTTAATCCTAAATTTTTCAGCAGTGTTGCTGCCTCACACGACGTGCAGTCCCCTTAGAGAAATTCTCCCTTTTTCTGGAGTCCTTTCTCCTCTACAGTGCTTTACTGAGAAACTGGTGCTTTGTATTACCAGCCCCCACAAGAGAAAACTCTTATTAATGATACATTTCCCAGCAAAATCCTATGTATAGCGACACTTACTCATCAATATTTTCATTTTTGATCCCCAGCCAGTCGTTTATTCGCTTCTGTCTCACCCCTTTGTGATTGAGCCATCTGCCAGGAGAGAGTATGAATACGTTACTTCGGAGTACACGTACAGGTTTTCTTACTGACCAAGCTAAAGTTCAGACACAAGCTCCTACAGTCTGGAGCTTATTTTGATCTCTAGTAGCAAAAGCCATAAAAAGACCAGATTCCATAAGAATGCTTCCTTGCATCATGTTCTGAGATGCCTCCTTTACTGGACCCAGCAAAAAAAAGAGCCATGAATCAAGCTCTTAAGTGGAGAAAGAAAAGAGATGATCTGAAGAAGAGATACTGCCCCTGCACAGCGCAGTCCAGAAAGGAAGTAGAATACAAACTGGGACAGTTGCCCGTTTCTCTTGGGAAAACAAAATGGGTATTGCCACTGGCTTCTTCTAACCTCTTAACATCACCTTCTGAGACAGTGTTCCCCTGTCTTCTGCAAGAATTCTGGTGCACTGAGTCCAGCCCAAGGACATTAGAAGCTGGATAACAGGGATGTCAGTGAAATCAAGGGTGGCAGGAACAAAACCTGCTGCACCTAGCACGAACTACTAACCTCTGTTGCATTAGAACAGGTTTTGTTTATAATTCATTTATCTCAAATGTTTTATTTACAGGAGTTGCAAAATGCACACCTAGCTGTGGCAGACTCTAAGTCTTTAAGTAATGAAGTCATGAGGAGGCCAACCAAATACTCAGACATCCCATGCCAGAACGTAGTACTATAACACTTGCAGAACTCTGGTTATGAAAAGAAAATTAAATTCCCTGTATCCTAATGGAAACAGTCATTAATCGGGTTAATCAGAAACACTATTCTGAGGTACAGGTCAGGTTTACTTACACAAGATACTGATCTCTGATTTTGCGGAGCTGAATTAGGTCAGGCTTGATACTGTTCATTTTCTTATCAGTCTCCCTGTTGTCCAGAGCTTGTTTCTTCAAATCTTGTTCCAGGCGCATTTTGCTATCATGGATCTCACCCAGGCGTGATTTTAATTTTTCATAGTTCATCATTATCCTGCAAATAAATGTAATATTTGAGAAGCGAGGTCAAACCAGGACTGAAGCTTACCGGTAGCACTTACATAAGAATACTGCAAGAACTACCATAGCAGTAGCTCCTCCCTTTGACCGTCTCATCTCAACATTACCGTAAGAGTGCCAGAAAAGACCTCTTGCCAGAAGGCTACCACCCTTTTACATAGTTTGAACCTTCAGTTTACCTTAATACATTTCCTTCTGGCAGAGATACAGGAACAAATTATCTCTAGGAGAGTAAGCTAGGATTCCTTCTTCACTGTCAGATTCACTTTTTGCTGTATCAATTACGCAATACCACCCTCAGTATCAGTACCAGCAAGATTTCAAATGCAGACTTTAATTACTGATCAAGGGCTACCAGGAAGTAATCCTGCCTGTCTCTTCATTCAAGATGAGCTTGCAGGTTTGGTGTAATTCAGGAAAATTACATATTTCCCCCACTAATTGGTCTTTAGTCAGAATGAAGCACCAGAATCACATAATAAGATTGTTACAGTAACCATTTTTAGTCTAAAAATCTGCTTAAGATTACCCAACTGTGATTCATAAAGTACTGTGTCAAGTTAGGTATTATACCTGGCATCTCTTCAAAGGCCCAGATACAGCTTTTTTTGGTAGTAACTTCACAGAAACGCATTACTGGATTTGAGATAAACAATATCCACTACCATGTCGTGGCAATTAAATACTGATCTTCTTTGAAAGTGACTAAAGCTGACTCCGGACTAGGAGATTTCCCAGATCTAGACACACTTCACAGTTTACAAGCAAAGATTTTTCTTAATTACATTCTTGAGCAAATCCAAATAGAAGTGGGCTAAACAAATGAAATTATTATTTCCTCATCTTTTTTCGGTCCTCACCACAGTATCTTGATTTACCCACCTGGATGTGTTCCTGTGTGGCCTGCCCTAAGTGATCCTCCTCTGGGAGCGGGGTTGGACTCGAACTCCAGAGGTCACTTCCAACCCCTATCATTCTATGATCTTATGACTGATTCTACTGAAGAGAGAGAACAACTCAGAAATCTCCCACCCTCTTCGGTCTACAATGCAATGCCTTGACAGACGAGGGCTTTACACCTTGGGGGAAGGTCTCAGAGAAAATACTGGCTTTACAAAATGTTTTATATGATGCAAAATTATATAAAAGAATTTCATGGAAATGTCAATGTGGACTCCAGTACTTCCTCGTAAGCAAACAACTTGAGAGCTCACCGTTCAATTTCTTTGTCGTTCCCCTCCCTGCGAAATCGCTCAATGTATTCTTTGCTGTAGCGCTCTTGTGAGTGGCACTGCTCCTCAAATATCTTAATGGTTTCATTAAAAGCTTCAATTGCAGTCCTCTTCATCTGAATCTCCTATGGGAGCAAAGAGTCCTTCATCATTTGTCCATGAAACAGATGACAACACAAGACTCAATTATGTTCCCCAAATTGACTGAGAAGACGAACTTTTCTCTCCCCCCAAGTCAAAATGTGATTAATTAGTTTTAAATGTAGTCAAACGTCCAAGTAGAGTCAGGAAAGTACAGGGGAGAATCACTTCCTGTAAGTCCACCCTCCTCCCCTACACGATGTTCTCTATTAGGCTGAAAACCCCTCAAATATTTCAGTCATATTTTCCATCTTAGTTTGCAGGAAGAGTGCCAGCAAACCACCTCCCCATATATCAACTATCTGATTCCACAAGAAGCAGTTCAAATACTGTATTCACGCTTCCTCGGTGCATAATATCTGGGATCTGAATTGAACATGGCTTCATAAAAAAACCTCCTGGACAAACCCCTCCACAGTTCTCACTGCAGCACTCAACAGCTGGAAACACCCAGCAGCCAAGGAAGAAACCAGCAGTGCAAAGCCCGCAGGTCATGGCCTTCATGCTAGGAAGCTCAGCTCCTCTTTCTTTCTTGCCCCACAGCATACCTATAGGGCTATCAGCAACAAGTAACATTCACTGTTTCCATCAACTCTGAAACCACTTTGCTCTATTCCACAATTTACTAAGACTTTTCCTTGATTTTTTTTTTCTGATCTCGGACTGCCTTTATTAGCCATAACAGGTTAAAAAGATTTTATTTATTTTTAAAACAAGAAATAGACTCTAAAGATAGTGAAAGTATTACCAACCTGTGATGTTCTGGTATATTCTTCATACAATTTGTCATACTCTTTACTCTTTTCCTGATACTGAGCATGGTACTCTTGAAGCTTTTTACCTACTGCATCTATATTATCTTCTTTCACCAGCTGATCCTGTACATACAAAAAAGCTATTAAGTCTTCAAGCAAAGCAGTTTTTCCTTAAGAGTTTTCATTTGCCCACTTAGTATCTTTGCATTTTATAGCTATTAGCATCATTTTTACAATCAAGTTTCTACAGAATACAAACACCGTATCTAAATCCCCCTTCCTCCACGCAACAAGTTTCACAGTTTACAGACAGTAGGAACTGCAACTATGGGTGTAGGACAGTTATCCCCTATTGAAGAAAGGGGGAATTGAATTGCTTGGAACCTGAAGTTAAAGATAAGAGTTTGTTGGGTTTTTTTTAAAAAAAAAAAAAAAAAAAAGGCGCTCTGCAGTTCTTTTTCTATGATGCAGGACAATGTCTCAGGCGACTGAATAAAACTTAAAAATAAAAATTATTGAAAAATATAGATGTCTATGCAGAGCGAGCAGCTGCATGGCTCCTACGTGCTTCAAGGGCAGCACTGTCTAGAACAGTGCCCTGTGGGTCCAGAAAGGTACAAGGGGAAAAAGCCCCAAAGGCTTCTCAGAGAGCTTCAAATCTGCTGCACGTCAAGGTTTCACTTCTCTATTGGACTGCTCAGGAGATTGGAAACTTGACAAAAACTAAGCTTAAATAGCGAGACACTTTGGAAGACCCATTACCATGAGCAAAGTGAGGTCAAATGTGAAAAACTCACTTTTTTTTTTTCAGTTTTCAAAAAAAAAAAAAAAAAAAGTCTCACATAGAGAAAATGAAATACACATTTGCAATTTTTCCCTTTTCTGCACTAACATCTATTGGGGTCTGATGAAGTATCTTACCTGCTGGTACCGGGACACTGGATACATCAACTTCACATCAAGCTTTGGGTTATACTGAGCAAGAGACTCATTGCGGTAGTGGTTAATCAGTTCCACAACTGAATTAAACGTCAGTGGATCAGAAAAGCCATATTTTCCATCCCGATGATAGATCTTTATCAGCTTATTGTTGCCACCCTTCCTGTAAAGCAGTAGAGTCATGTAGAGGTTTTACTGTGTACCTCCTACCCCTCTCCAACACGACAGCCGCTAACGAAGACGCCAGTGAAACTCCTGGGCAAGCGGCTTTGACGCTGCTCACCTTCAGAGTCCTTCTTTACACACTAGCAGATATTACGGAGTTTGAGAGTCAATGCACACAGAATTATCATCAGATACTATTTGAACATGAGCAAAGCCCAAAATAAATCTCTTCTGCGTTCATTCTGGAGCCAGCTTATGGTATTTCAGACCCAGCTTTGCCAGAAGTTGTGCAGGGGAAAAGGAGGATGCTGAAGGCTGAATAAAAGCAGCCGTATGAAAACCCAAACCCACAATTTCCTGCAATTTGGGGTCACCAATAGTATACAACTGAGTATACATTTATACAGTGATTAACAAGTCTCTTGAGTTATGGATGCTAATACAGGATACTCGAACCTAAACAAAATCCTCTGAGGATTACAAGATGGTTGTAAGTTTAGGACTTTACATTGTCCAGATTTATACATTCAAGCGGTTTCCACAAATATAGTGCTTATTTCTTCCTTTTTTTTCCACCAATAGACTGTTTAGACAATATCCTGTCCTTCCTGCACTCTCAATTTTGGTTCCTAAAGGCATCTGTGTTCAGCAAAATAACCAAACCATGCCAAACCTTAGTCCACAAGCTGTGAACTTCAAGGCAGAAGTCAAAGTAGAATTTAAACTACACTCCTGGGGTCAAACCTGCCATTAAGACAACAGAGTTTCACGGCAAGATCAAATATCTACCCTATCATAGTAACTCCCAAAGGTGTGCTATAGATGCAGCGGTTTATGAGCCTTGCCTGTTTGCCTCTAACAACCAATCTTGGAAGCCTGGCAGAGGCAAGTGGCTGGGCAGGCTGGGCAAGGCACCAGCAGCTAGTCACATGAGGTCTGCTGCCTAACTGCAGTAGACAGGGCTGGGGCAGCTCTGGGAAGTCTGCCACTTGCAGACAATTTTAATGAAGAAAGGAACATGGCTCCAATTCAATATTTCCTAAACTTTAGATCAGAAAGCACAAGATACTCTTTTTACAGAGACACTGTGTTCAATTCTCCAGAGCTGCACACTCCCATTAATCAAAACCCTAGTTTATAAACACTTTTTACCTTCTTCACCGTTCTGAAACTATGAAGTACTACCAAGTAGCTCCCCTCCCTGAGATTCATCTAATCTACACCGAGACCTTTATGGCCGTGTTCAGCGAGAGACAGAATGCACAGAACAGAACTGACTATCGGACCTGGCTATTCTTTGCTCGTCCTGTGATCTGCAGCACCTTTGGGAACATCTCTCAACTCATGTCACATCAGCCTTACACAGCCACTGCTGCCACTGGTATAGCAACTAGCTACTTGGGGTTTTACTCAGTGCTTACCGTAATGTCAGAGTGTAGTCTCCTTGCATCTTTGTTGATGCATCACGCACCAGGAATGTTCCATCTGGCATGTCTCGTAACTTATCATTTACTTCTTCCCTGAAGAATGGAAAGGAAGGCAAAATTAGAAGCATTAAGGGCATGATCATCTTTGCCACAGGTAGCAATACTGGAGCCTGCAATATCAGCAGGCATAAGGAGTTCAATCTTCAAAATACCAGGTTTTCCTTTCGTACTCAGGCTCTCCTGTCTTTTAGGCAGCCTAAAGCAAGTCTGAACTTGTATAGTTACACTAAAAACTAGCAGCTGCAGTCAACTGCCACTTCGGAAGAAGTCTCTGTTTAAGTTATAGTAGTAGCAGTGTCTCAGAGTTTACAACCTTTCCCCGTAATCTGCTCAAGTTTTAAAGTCCACACTGGAAACAGGTGCCCTTTGAGAAACCAGTCCTGACCTCTTAAGAGATGGTCTCTAGCATCATAGCTCAAAGGTGTTTGGAGTTTAGCACAGTTTTAGTCTCAAGAGACTCATTATTGGCTTAACTCTGATCTTATTTACAGCAGTTTTAAACCACTACAACCTTGCAAGCTTCAGTGCAACTTTTCCTTATTTACAACCGAAGCAAAAGGATACTCAGTTCAGAGCTCTAAGTTAAATCAAGCAATTTTTTAGTGAAAGTGAGGACCTGTAAACATTAAGAAAATTACTTCAGCTGAAGAGTTAAGTGTCTTGCCAGGCTTGACCATTCCGCCCACATTACATATCTCACTTTATAACAGCTCCCTCACGGGTTCTGAGAAGCACTAAGCACTTTCTAATACAGCCATCTGGAAACTAAAGTTTATCAGGTAGCCTCAACATCATCTAAGTGAAGTAGGAAGCCTCCTTGAATCTTACATGGAAAAATCAACAGTGGCTTTTTTGTTTGAATACTAAGGAACAAAACTATTCTTACAAAATATCCTTATTTTTGATTCAGCTACCTGAAAATCATTCTGTTAGTAAAACCGACTCCTATTAAGTATCATGTGAGTATTGGCTTACTCCTCTCAGAACATTTTACAGATTGGACCCAGTTAACTCAAATAGCCTTCTCCTTTTTGAATGGATACCTACGATCTAAGGGCTTGGACTTATGCCTGCAAGTTGTACCCTGGAGCTCATGACAAAACCTTCAGCACAAGTTCTTGACTGAAGAACACGGCTCCTGCCTGTCCTGACAGCTCGATGCAGTCTGTACCTGCTGGCTGTCAAATCAGGGTCATAAACAACCCCATCTTTACATGTGTGTGTACCATGTTTTAATCTAATAAAGCCATTTCAGTGTGATTTGTACTGCATTAGCTCCTGCCACCACAGGCACTGTTAACTGAGGAACAAATCCACAGTCAATAAACTGATACCAGCATCAAGCAGGTTCAAACAAACCCTGCATAGTGGGTTTGGTGATCAGGTTTTGCCACTCTGCTTCGATTTAGAATTAACAGAAAAGTATCACTGCCAAGGCCCTTCAAAAGCAAGATCAATGCGGGTTTGCTTTATAAAGATAAGGGTGGCACAATAAAGATAGGAAAACTTTATTTCCTTTCTCAGGACCTCAATGAATTACTGTGGCAAACACGCTCTTCTTGCCTGTACCTGACACAGTGTTTCAAAGTATTACGTGCACAAGTTTGAGCAATTGCTGATCGCACCCCCAGTCTGCTCTTTTCCCCTTACAGTTCCAAATTCTAGACTCTTCAGAAGTGCCTTCAGAGGGAAAGAGATGACTGAACATTTCAGGGGTTTTGTGCAATTAAGTATATAGAAACTGGCACTTCATTTCCTGAGCCTAACTCAAGCCACCTATTTTCTCAAGCACATAGAAAAACGTTTCCTTAAGAGGTAAAACTTGATTTATTTAGTATGTGTCTTTATCATCTGCTCAGTATAGCTGGTGACGGTTAGCATTTGTAAAAGCTATTTTTATGCCGCCATGTAACAGAAATTAATACAGATGCAATTTTAACCAAATGTAAAGAAATAAACAAAAAAAAAATAAAAAAGAATGCAACTCCTTTTATTCTGACCCTCCTGCTGAAGTTTTGCTGAACTGTCTGTATCCCAGCATTGTCAGCTTACAAAACTTTATTAGCTAGCACATTAAGAAGCACTTTTCTTTTGAATGAAATAATCTTCTCTTTTTTAAAAGAATTTTTGTATCTGGAGAAATGTAGAAACCCAAAATAACTGTCACCAAGACCGGTGATATCCGCACCATAACAGTAATAACTTAAACACAAGTCTTGAATCCAGTTGAAGGCTTTCATTTACATGCTTTGCCAAGTACAGTCCTGAAACATCTCCCTCCTGTAAAACCCCCTGAAATAGGCATGTTCTTCTTCTCTTGGATTCTAACAGGCTTGTTCTATTTTTAATAATATATATTTATATAGAATCATAGAATCGTTTTGGTTCGAAGAGACCTTTAAGATCTTATTTTATGTATTATAGTAATGTTGCTTACCTTGAGATGTCCCCCCAGTACCACTCCGCTTCCTGCAGAGAGAAACTGGAATTCTCCTTTACTCCATTTGTATTGACTGGAGTCATTGGTTTGGGGGGCTTTGGAGGAAGAGCTGAAAACGAAGAACAGTTAAAGGAAGGTAAGCAGGGGGAAATAATCACTAAACTGTTAATTAAATATGACAGTGAAAAAGTGAGAGAAAACGTGCACCTTGAACTCGGATTTCAAGCTCTCTCAAAGTAAAAGGAATTTGTGATTTTAAAAGAATTTTGAATTCAACAGCTGCACTGTGATCCCTATTTCCTAGTACTCAAACCACACACATGCCTGAGGGAGGGGAAAGGGCAGGAGCATGAGGAAACCCAAGTTTGCAAAAAGGAAGACTGGCTCGGGCATAACTACAAAGGCAATCGCCGCCTAAACCTCCAAACAAGTTACAAAGGTATATTGTGTTTGAAAGCCACAGCCTGGAGAGCACAGCTCAACACTGTGGAAAAACTCCAGTTGCTCAGGCATCACCAGGCCTTAGGCCAACCTGGAAGAGCTAACGGATGGACATTTCTTCAGAGGGAAAGATGCTGGCAGTGAGAGAAATGGTGGCTGGGCATCAGTATATCCACCACAGACCCGAGGTTCGTGTTTCGTGCTAGATTTGTCATTCAGGCTCCTGTTAGGAACAAGAGCTATGACCCTTTGAATGCTACAGGACACGAGGTGACAAAGGAAGGGGAAAGGGGGCAGGAGGTCATTATCAAACTGTCTGTACCATTTTACATAGCTGAAGTATTTACCACACGAAAGAGGATGCTACAAATTGCCAAAAGAGAGGCAGCACTGCAGATCTGTAGGCCTAGTGCCTACCTGCCCAGAATTGTCCTATTCTGAATTCAAGGCGAACTGCCTTCTACTTCTGTTCTCAAAACAGGTTACCCAACGTAAGGGCACACAACGCACCGAAGCTCTTTCTATTAGGTCGGTTTTTGCTCAAACAACTTTATCATGGCCTTGACTGGAAGCCCTATGTCACGAGCAATTCAGCAGCCATGGGCACACTCATGTATTGGTAGAGACTCGTCTGTCAGCAGCAATGCATTACACTATTTTCTGCAAGAAAGATGTCACTTCCCTGCTTTGCAAAGACAGAATGCTTCATCAGGAACACTACCACTGAAACCGAGCATTTTCCAGGCATTTCATGAGACAAAGTGTTTTACAGCGACAGGTCACATTTGAATTCAGAGTAGGAAAGCGGCGACACACATTGATTTGTTACTAGCACGTTTTTAAGTCAGACCCTGAACATCTGTGCTCCCAGCCCTGTGCCCCAGCCATCAGATTACACAAGCATCAGTGAGCAGGCCTGACACACTGACAACAGCCATCTTTCAGATGCGCACAATCCCAGTGCACAGGCCAAAATACAAATAAAGGGAGCAGAAAGAAGATTTTGATCTCTAGCTCCAGTGCTGAATGGCTTAATGCTGAGAGGTGTGCTACTTGGCACCATCCATCTACTCACCTCCGAGCCACACCTCCCACATTAAAGTAGAGAAAACAGTGTTCCAGCTGCAGTTCCAAATACCATTTCATGTCGAATATCCGACACAGTAACTCCACTGTTCTCCGACAAACCGGTAGATATTTTAATCGAGCCAATCTAAATTAACTCTGAACCTTGACCCAGACGTTTGCACCCTGGGGTTGCTGACCAAACACCTGATTCAGATAGCAGCATTCATTCTCCAGCACTGAGCATTAAACTATAACATACAGGTTCTTTTTATGGGTGAGCCGGGAACTTTCAGGTGTGCACAAATCTAGTGAGGAAATAACAGGTCTTCTTCTAAAAGGAAGGTGAAAACCTCTAGATTCAGTGAATCAGCTTCCTGGTTAGGAGGCTTCAGTTATTCCTAGCTCAACTACTACAGTTGTTTGTACAAACACCCAAGTATTTGTACAAAGCACCATTGAGAGTAAGACGCAGTTCTAACCCTAATCTGCTTGAAGCTCTCAGCCCCATCCTACATTTGTAGGGTCAGAGGAGCATCTATCCAGGCTAGGACTGTAGAGTCAATTGTATTTACTGTGCCCTACGCTGCTCCATCTCCCTTGTCATAGCTCCTGGCTTAGAAAATGTCTTCAGGTCCTCACTCCTCACACCTGGGCTGTGCTGCTGTACTACTCTAAGCAAGCGACGGGACAGACACAGCAGTTCTGAGTCTCATCAGTGTCTGCACATGGCAGTAAATCTGAGTGCAGAAAACCTGTAGATGTTCTGAACTACTTCAGAATCTTTTGTAGATTCTGAGTCATCACCAAACGCCTGAAGACCCATGTGAAATCATACAACAGCGCAGAGAATTCTTAGAAAACTATACCAGTACCAGCAATTACTTCACTGGGTCTTGCAAGTTAAGGCCTAGACATATACAAAAAGTTCAAGGTATTTTACAGTGTAAAAGCCTGTATTACAATGGTAATAGGGGCTTTCCAGAAGAGGCTTTTAAGTATTCTCTAGAGTACTTGACTACTTCTTTAGCCCTCGTTGTAAGATTAAGTCTTGCTCCTTTATACACTGCGGAATTGTTTAGGAGCTCCAAAGCACTGTGCACTGAAAAGCAAACTAAGAAAGACCAGAAAGGTAAGGAACAGGACCTTGGCATCTGGACACAGAGCACTAGACATTATACCAAGCATCCTTACTGCAGGTGGGTTTTTTTCCTTCTTTCCCTTAATAGGTAGGTATCGGTTCTCACTAACAGGGGGTTGTCCGCGGAACTTTGTTCTGCACAAGAAAAATGGAAGGAAATTCTTCCAGGGAGAAGAATAAGGCTTGGACCAGTTCCTGTAAAACCTGACTCATGGAAGCCAGTTCTTTTCACAATAGACTTACGAAAAATGCTTTTTAATAGCTTGCACATTTTAAAAATACAAAAGTATTTGCAAGGGCGGATACTATTTCCCGAGAGCTACGGATCTAATTCTTTACTTTCAATCCTTTGAGCCATAATAGATTTTTCCCCCGTACTGGATACAGAACTCTGGGCCCTTGCTATTGCTTTACCCAGCAGACCAACATGCCCATCCATTTCAGTATTTCTTGGCTACCCTCTCAGCCTGATATGCCTGTAGCCTGTACAAATGGGGAACGGAGCACAAAGATAGTTTAACGCCCCAGCCCAGAACCGGTAATAAGACAAGGGGAGCATTTTGCAAAAGCACGGCAAGTCTGAACCCACCCTACTGCTGCTCTTAACACCGGCCCAATGTGTTGCTAGAAGAGGCATTCTAGAATAGTTTTCACTAGTTATCTAGACAGTGTGAGGCACCCTATTAGGAGAAACTGGTGATATTTCTATGAGAAGCTACAGAGAGTCTTAAAAAGTCTCAAGATTTTGATTTAAATTTTAAAAATATTCCAGCTTTATATACCTTACTCAGTGAACATTAGAGAGCTAAAAATCCTACAGTGAAGTAAAATAAGGCTGGCTTGAAGTCAGCAGAAACGCTTTCAAGAGCAGCCCTGTTTCTTTTCTATGTCACTGGGTCCAATCCTGATCTAGCCACAGGCACAATCTTACTCTGTGTCAAAACAAACTCTGATTAGAGTGAACGATCCCGACGGTTTCTTGCCTCCTTTTCCCTGGGAAAGAACATTGACCGCAAGTGATTAACAGCACAATGGAGCTATCCGTTCTAATAAAGTACTTGCTGTTAGCACCAGCTACACAAGCATCCTTCCCCTGTCATGTCTCTAGGACAGCTTTACAGCATCGATCCTTCCAAAATCCAAAAAGATAACAACTCAGCTGGACCCTTCCATTCCCAAGCTGGGGTTCAGCCCTCGGTGTCGGCCTGGCATGCGGCGATGGCAGCAGACTCTCCCTCACGCACTAGTGAGCATCTCTGGGTTTGCTTTCTGTAGCAACCCTAGTCCCCCTCTTTCTAGCTTCCCCAAGCGGCCCAGCTTGAGCTAAATCCCAATCCCAGATCAGTGTCACTTCGAAGGGGGGAAATAAAACGGAGCTGGTGATGGAGCAGAGGTGGCGGCAGCCAATGCGGCCAGGCCGGCGATCGGATGTTGTTGTGACGTCAGGGCCCGAAGGCTGCCGAGGCTCCAGCAGGTACCTTCAGCCGAGCTGCTCCGCAGAGCTGCCGCGCAGGGCCACAGAGAGGAAAGCCTATTGATTACACTTAGCCAAAATAATCTTTCAGATGCTTTCCTGACTGAGTAGAATTGCTTTTAAAAAGGCTGTTCAACATTTAACCGACTTGATTCCCTGAAATTCAAACCACCTTCAACACCCAAGACAACCAAGAATGCTGGCAACCACCTGAAGTTTTGTGTTGTTGTATTTTTTTAAAAATTAAGGTGTCTGGTAGAAAAAAATGGGCTATATTAATCCTGAATTTAACTTCGACGTACACCGTGACTTCCATGGAATAGTCACTTTTGCCAGTCTGGTTTTGAATCAAAATCTTCATAAGTTTACACGATCTAAGAGGCACCGCACCAAGCCCTGTGCATGAGGGTCTTCAAGGGCACTAATTCAGGAGGAGTGAAAAAAGACTGCCTCGAGTCTCCAAGTGCTACATCCTAGCTGGCATCCAGTCAAGCAGCCCGTTTCTTCTCTGGCTGCAGGATTTGCATGCAAGATAAACCTGTCAGTTAATTAAACTGCAATTTGCAGTTTTAAGGCAGATGCCTCTTAGTCTAAGAATGGCTCCATAACGTATTTCTCTCAGTATTTTCCAAGAGCTGCAGGCCAGATACTTAAAAGCGTAGCAGGTTTAAATGCAGTATTAACTCTATCTTACTGTTACAAATAACCACAACCACCAAGTACTCTGATAAAGTCAATTTTAAGTCACTCAGGGCTTCCACGAGCTTGTTTACCAGCCTTCTTTTTGATGTCCTCAAACCACTCTTCCTCCACATTGTGACAAGCAGAAAACCGATCAGAGGACTTCTGAAATAGTTACCCAGCTTCAAAAATACCGACATACAGTAGATACCCTACAAACTGTAACATAAAGCTCTAGAAAGTGTCATTACTACAGAAATATGCAAGTAATCCACAGTAGGGCCAGCTAACGTCTTAATGACATAGTCCGTAAGGACAGAAGGGGTTTCCCTTTGGAGGTAAGGGATGAGGACTTGGAATGAAAATGCAGACTAGATTTTTATTTTTTTTAAATAAAATAATCCCCCCAACCTTTAACTACTCTCTGTAGTCTTATTCAATTTCTCAAACATTCTTCTCAATTTCTTTAACACTTTAAAGGCGAAGCCTCAAAATCTGTGCCTCCCTCAACAGTCCTGTACTTCTCACTGTGCAGCACAAGATTCCCATCAAGACACTGGAGACAAAAAAGCATACGCTGAACAAAGGTGTTTTTTGCACATAATTTCAGAGACATTGTGCACTATGTGTGCAGGCCCGAGCAACAAGGCACCAAGTGGAGATTTTCCAGCTGACAAAGAGGAGGGTTGTGCGCACCTGCTGACAGCAGTTCATTCCCCACCTCTGGCAGGTAAGTTATCTTGGCAGCTCCTCATCCCAGCTCGTCAGTTCTCTTGCCAAGAGCCCTTGCGCAAAGTACCGAGGGCCAGGGCCCTTCGATAGCTGCCCTTTGAGGAAGAGCAGGTCACACGCACCAAAAACTCCTTCAGGGACAGAGAAGGAAGCTACTTGGTCGCGTTACTGCTGCCCACAGAACTTGAGGCGTGCTCTCATTTTCGGTCTCCTCCCCCAAAACCGGCGAGATGCCAAAGAGTAAGACACGTTCAAAGAATTGAAGTCTTTCAATATCTCATTACAGAAAACAGCAGACAAGTTGGCAGAAAGCCAGGCAGGCTTCCAAGGAAAACACTCCCATTATAGCTTTGCTTGTGTTCCTACGAACTTGCATAAAACCCAACACCTTTGAGAAATACTTCAGTTTTGATTAATTGGCTTTTTTTGATAAAGATCTATTTTGTTTGAAAACTCCCCAGCTCTCCAGTTGTCTCCCACACCTCCCAACCACTGTTTCACCTCCTACAGCCCGCCAGACTTCGGCTGCACTCTGTTCTTCACAAGCATCTACAACTACCGCTCAGTTTAAAAGATTACCCGCTGGGGGATACCTCCAGAATGGTGGACAACAACAGTGTGTGAAGAGGAGACCGGTTCAAATTCAGAATTCTTCTGAGCATTTCACAAGCACTCCTCACTACTCTGCAAGTCTTGTTACTTTATGGGCCAAGATGGAAGAAATGGAAGATGCTCGCTGACAGATAAATGACACTGGGATCTTTGACTTCTCTGGTATAAAGCAACACAGCATTTCCTCTTCATTTCAGACTTTGCGTGAAGTTGCAAAGCCAAAAATCTCAACTTTCCAATTACTTTCATTGTTTAATGAAAAACAGTTTTCCTTTCAACCCAGATCCTAGTCTGACAGGTGCAAAGCTACAGCAGTGTCAGAGATTCCATGACCAACAGGCTGAGATGATTGTCCCAAAGCTAACATGAGAAGGATAAAGAGGACAAGCCCTCCTTTACCTACCAAGCATAACTAGCACACTATTGATAAGCTGGATACCAAAACCATAACAATGTTTTCAGAACTTTTGCCACACTTTATCACTCAAAGATCGTCACTACCCAGTATCACACGCTCAGCTCACTTCAGGAAGGAACAGCTTTATCTCTTAGCCAGTAGACTCAGGATTTTACCATCTCTTTGGATGAAAGTCCACGGCAAACTTTTTATTGTCCATGAAAATAAAAAATATGCAGTAAGAACGATGGTACTTTATAGTATCCAATGTCAGGTCTAGAAGACTGTATGATAAAAGCAAATATAAAATACAAGGAGCAAGTCGATTCTCCTTGTAGCTTATTAAATAAAGCAATTCCTCATCTGCCTTCACAGAAGAAATATCACAACATGTTTTCTGCTCCTCCATGGGTAGAGTCTTTAAGCAACTATTAAAAAATGCTCCTTGATCAAGACATGGAGATAGATTTTTTGGGTAAGAGTAAGGAAAACAAAATTTAGTATAAGCACAGAGCTACAGCGATCGAGAATGAAGAAATAGCTTTTCATTGTGGAAGATGGAGAACGAAGTCAGGCCCAAGCAGTGACACACTGGCTAGGAGACCTACCAAAGACAAAAGAAAAAGGCATTTTAAATAAAAACAGCCCAGGGCCGTCTTCCCCAGGTATTTCAAAGACTAATCATCCAGCCAGATGTCAGGTACAAACCTTACAGGAGAACCAAATCACAGAAATAATCGGCACTACTAAGAAGTTTGCTGCACAAGAGCCTACTTAAAAATAATAATACAGCTGTAAATAACATGTGACACTATTGCACGTACCACTAGCTCAGATCTTTCAGAGCAGTATGTAAAATTGTTCCTCTTACAGTACTTGCCCTTGTGCTATGTCAAACTATTTTCTAGTTAGCAAAGTAGAAATATTTCAACACCATCTAAATTGCTAAGAGAGCCATCTCAATCAAGATCAAAAGGTACATTTCAAATCAACACTCTAGAAAAAAAAAACCTGAGGGTAGAGAAGTATTAGAGGAAAACTGCTGTATGTTGTGTTATGCATCATCTTTCCTAAGAACCTTGATCTTGAAGAATTCCCATCAAGGCAGAGGTCCCAACCCATGCAGTCCTACACAGCGCCCTGAGCAGAAGCTGAGATTCAGGGCAGACATGACACTGTCTATCCAGGCTCAGACTGCACAGCCATTGCTCATGATGAGATCTCAAGGTGTAACAGAAGAAATGGACTCAATCTCTTCACTCAAATACATTGTGTTCTTCCAAGTATTTTAATGAAATCCCTTTCACAGCAGCAGTTTGACTACTTCCACTTTCCAAAAAACTACCAGTGAGACTATACTGTACCCTTCAAAATGGAAGAGGTCTTAAACTTTAATCTCATTGATTCAAGCTTCCTTGCATGCTCCAAGAGACTACTTTTGGAGACAGGGGATGAATCAGGGTAAAGATGTAATAAAACACCCAAACACTTCTAATTTGACACTTGGGAGCAGTTCCTCAGAGGGCCAAGTATCTAGACTCCTATCATGTCCCCAAGACGACGATACAGGGCAGCCAGCAAATACTGCCAGCCTGGGAAATTCAGTTGCAATGTACAACTGGTTGTAACGGACACCAGAACTTAAGACAGACAGCATGTCAGTGAACTTCTCATCCATCTCACCCCTAAAACATTTTCCTGGGGCAGGTATTGGGAGTGTAAGCACTACTGCCCAAAAAGAAACATGCACTTAGAGTGGGCTGTGTTCCCTCATTACATCAATCTTCTCCAGCTCTATTGCAGCAGCTCTGGTTGGTTTTTTTTGAGAGGAGGTATGCAAAAGCAAAGACCATCAGGTGTAGCATCAGATGTTAAGGACAACAGAGGCTGAAGCTTTGTATAAGGCTACAGAAGGTAAAAGTGAAAAGGCCCTTGAGGATTTTTTTCTTTCTCAAGGAAGAGGAGGAAAGTAACAGAGTAAGTAACAGCTAATAGAAGGAAATGGGAAGTTGCTGTTTGGAAGGAGAAAACTGAGCTGAAGTACAAGCATCCCAATGGGACATCAGCCTCAGACTCAAGTTATTCTATAGTGAAAAAAGTAGTAAGATGAAGGGAATATGAATTGATTTTATTTTTTCAATTTGTCCAAACACACAAATTTCATGCTGAGAAACAGCAAGTTTTTCAAGCTTGCACCAGCTTCAGGGATATCTGATTTTTAGAAGCAGCAGAATTCTTATGGGCTATTATTAAAATAACATTTTTCCAGTTCACAAAAACTGGTAGAGAGTTGGACAAATGTTGCAAGCAGTCACAAGTCAAAGCAGTTGAAGTATTTAATCTCCTCTTTCAAGGAGCACTGAACAGAAGGTAGCCAGCCATCTTCAGTGTGCCACCGGACTAAAGGCCACAGAAGAACCTGGATCCTGTTCAGTCACAAAAAAGTTTCAGAGTGTATTGTGTTTTGGCATCAGGATTCACCAGGCAGCTGGTCGGTGTCCAGCAGGGCAGTTATGGTCAGTTTTAGAAAGGGCTACAACAGGCACCACTTGCACTTCGCGCCTTTTGAAATGTATGAATTCATATCAAAATTCTTGTATATTGCTACTTTTCTTCAGGAAAACTAGAAGAACTTAAAGTACTGGAATATGGTCACTGAAACATCGCAAAATCTTTGCTCATTGAGTGGAGGACACGGCAAAGATGGACAAGGAAAAAAAAAATCTCTTCTGAAGAGGTAACATCTACTCACTTTGTTTGGGGACCCAGCAGCAGCTCATACGCTGCAGTTTAGATTTATGTGGAAAAGTGAATTCTTGCTTACTTAGCTATTGTGCAGATTTTAACCTGTCAGAAGAAATGAGATAAAAAGCAGAAGAAAAAAGAAAATCTGACTCATTTCCATAGGGGCATTTAGTACACGAGCAGAGACTGTTCATTAAGCATTACTCAGCAACCTACTTTACAAAAACGAGTTTCCAAAAATCCAGCTGGAACACACCTATTGCTTTAATGGGGCCAAAGTTTTACAGCAACCTGTTTCAACACAGTTAACAGTCTTTTTAACAATAATAAAGCTTAAGCTTTAAAACATACAGAATGCTGATAAAAGTATTCTTTATGCTGCTGTTTCCAGTGCTCTCTAGTTCTCTGCCCAAAAAGTGACTCACTAAACAATCAACATGAGATGATGTAAGGCACCCAACTGCTTTTAGTACTGGGCGCAGATGCGTATGACCAGCTCTGCCTCTGTTTTCCCAAGCTGTAGAGCAAAGATAAGCCCAAATAGCTTCATTTTGGAATAAGATATCACGCTGGCAATGGCAAAGACAGAACTCAACTCTGCTGCCTGAGAAAACAATATTCCCCAAAGGAAATTCCAATAAGAGTCTTCTCCTTTTAAACAGGTGAGGTAGAAGGAAGCAGGATAGTGATGCACTCCAGTCAGGTACGGGTATCCTGCAATACATAAAATTGTTGGGAACAACAATTGCAGAAATAATCATTTGCTGCAGGTTTTGCCTTCAAACGTGCGGTGAAGAACCTGGTTTCTTCTCAGAATATTCTCCCATGTTTTAGTTAGCTTCTGTTCTGTAAAGCTGTAGGTTGATGCAAACAACTCTCTTCAGCAAGCATTCCCTCCCCAACTACTTCTACATCATCTGAAAGCCTACAGATAAAGCAAAAATGCCTGCCTTTTAAAGTAGGCTCTCCCATATCAAGCAAAATGTTTTTCACTTTATATTAATGATGTTATTTTTTTACATTCATGTATTTAATTGAAAGCTGATGAGTGATATTCTTTAACAGTCAGAGCCATCAAAATGAAAACCAAATGCAAGGAATGTAAAAGCAAGCCTGAAAATGCAGTCAGAAATAAAAAACGGTTACAGCAGTCATTAAACGACAAGGTCAGTAGATAAATCTAGGTGTAACGAGAACAGAATACATGCATTTCACATTGCTGTCCTCATAGGAGCTGAGACTCCAGTTCAAACTGTTTTCCAGGATATGCAGAACACTAGTGATTGAGCCTTACTTATCCCTTGCTCTACCCCAAAACAGTCTGCACAAACTTCCCTTCTGGAATAAGGAAACTCTCAACCCCAAATATCTGATTTTGGAAATCTGGCTTTCAGCAAGAATTAAATTTGCAACAAAGACAGTTGCTGCCACGGTGCCGCTCTCTTGATTACATGCACTAGTAGAACTGCTAATTTTTTTTATTTTTTTTCAGACATGTAAGTGCGGAACTTTTCTTTGATAAGCTCCTAGAGTCAGCTCAGATAAGCTGAAGGACAATACTGACAATGCCATTAAAATTTGCCTATTATGTCCCACTGGAAAACTAGTCAGGCATAGACAGGCAGTGTTCACCTACATCTGGCTACGGCACACCACAAACCCCAGCTGAGAAGCCACATTCCGTTTCCGCTATAACACTGATAATGATACAGCACGACTGGTATCCGAGGGAACACTGCCCTTGAGAGCACAACCCTATGTTTTCCAAATTACAATTATAGTATCACTCCCCTAAAACAAGGGTTGTCAAATGATATATGAGAAGAAAATAGAAACTATAATGAATAAATACACTTTTTCCCTTGAATACTTGTCTCACTCATACAATGGCAGGGGTGCTTTTGTCAAGTAGACTAAACTGAGCAGCCTCTAGATTATTGCTGCCTCTTTCCATGATTAGAGGATTTTGTAGCAACAGCACGATTATGGCTGGTCTCAGCACGGGAGGCAAGGAAGAGTAAAACTCCTGAAAAAGACAGTTGGAACAAGTTATAAACATGGTTGGTCATATTTGGGCCTCACAAGCTTCAAAAAGGCAGCTTTCATATAGCTCTAGGACAAATACATATTCTATTATCTGCTCAAATGGACAGATCCCATTCTGCATTAGTAAGTCTACTTTAAACTTGTGGTTTTCTTCATAACTCACACAAATGAAACTAACCTCTAATTTGTAATTGAGCCAAATATCTTTGCTGACATCTGTGTCTGAAATCCCAGTGGAACATTCTTACTGATTTTCATCCAACTGTGACAAAATGTATTCAGTGATTACACATTTTATCATCTACATAACTGATAATGTATCCCAGACCTACAGAGGGGAAGGCATTACTTAGTCCTACTGATTAGAAGTGGGGTAGTATACATACATATATATATAGTTACGCTTTGGGTACTCTGGTAACTTTTGCAGTCAGTTCAACACCCTCTGTTCAAAACCTTAACTTATAGCAGTAACAACTTTTTGCAGACCTGAAGAGATGTCATTAAATAAAAACTAAATTCAATCCAGTAACCTATTTCCTTGTCTTTTCAGGTAGAAAAACCCACAGCAGGAACAAAAACGTGAGTGAACGTCTGACAGCCAGTTTCGTAATGCCAGAATCAGCATATGATGCTGCTATGGCCAAAATACTCTAAATAAATCCTAATTAGAAAGTTTAAAAGCTACTATGTTAGCTATATGCAAAGGATAGTTCCAGTTTTGTCTTTAGATACTGAAAGTTTAGTTGCATTAGTATTACTTGCCACATCTAGATACTGCCTTATGCCGGTGATACATTCTATTATGCCAAAAGCCATGGAAGCAGAAGGAAAAAGCATTAGGTAAGAGGAGTCACCCTGCTGGTTGTCACCCCTGTTGCTCCTGTATTAGCTGTGCTGCTCTAAGGCACGCTTTGCAGAACTGAATCCCTAGTTTTACCATTCTGTTTAGGAAAACTGTCCCACTCCCATGTTTGGGACAGTTTAAAAGCTAGCAGAAAGTTAACAATCCCCTGTGGCCTGACCTTGCGTCCGCTAGAGTTGGAAATACCTTCTGCGCGCGAGAGGCATCAACTTCATGATTGGTTTTGAACTTTTGAGCAAGTCTTCTAGCAGAGAGGTTTCAGGACCTGCTCTGAGCATTCCTTTACACCTACAACCCTGGACAGAAAGCAGGAGCGGGCTGATAAGCCGGTGCAGGTGCACTGAGGCCTGACAGAAGCCTCGGCTGCGCTGCAGGCCGCCTGCCATCACAGGATTTTATTTCTGCATTATTATTGGGCAGCGCTAAGGTGGGTATTAAGACAGCCTGCCAAGATAAATTAAAGGTCCACCAGCCCTTAACAAAAAAACAGTACCCTCACCCTTGACTTAGAGGCTACGAGTGACACCGCACATGATGTTCACCTTGCTTTTGTCTTCTGCCTGAAGTTTAGACGCACTAAAATGGAATTAGGAGCAGCCATGCGTGATCTGAAACACTCTGCTCCCGGTATCAGTCGATGCCCAGTCCTGCAGCATAAAGACCAGCCAGGGAATCTCTTCACGCAAGTTCTGTGAACAAAAGACCGCGCTGCCTCCTTTGGCAGCGGCAGCACTCGCTGCGTATTGTTAGTTCGTGCGCCGCTGAGAAAACATATTGCCACCATTCAGCTGCTCAGGAACTCCAGGCACTGCGCGGGGGAACGCTGTACCGAAAACCTTCACAAATTTTTGTTGGAAGCGGGCCAAATGGAGCTGCGGTTGTTAACGGGTGCAAACGCAGGGATTTTATCCCAAGGCACGCCGAGGGTTTAAGTCTTCCAAATACAGAGCTCCGCAGGCCCCATAGGGATGACCTATCATCCCAGACCAGAAAAAGCTTTCCCACCCCACCTCTGGATGAAGAGAAGGCAGACCACTGCTGCCACATTCTCTCTCCCTCCCCCCACAATTTAGAAGTTACAGTTCTATGAAATCAGGACATACACATGGGGACCATCCCATGCATCATTTCCAGCTCTGGCTTCCCTAGTTTAAAAATATGGAAGATAAAGTTACCGAACACTTCAGGGACCGGCATGTAACATTAAGCCCTTTTGCTAACTGATGTTTGGACCGTGCGGAGCCTTGATCCCTAACAAGAGGGCTTCAGTGATGGAAATAATGGCATTACTAACGACAGAAGCGCTGCTTCATGGGAATTTTGTAAGGCTGCATGGCCAAATTCCCACAGAAATACTGGAAAGTTGTTTTCTGACCAGTTCAGCTAGGCCAGTCCCTTTTAGCAACCTCCTTGCACTAAGTGATTCACAGGGCCTTGTTTTTTAACACAAAAACCCTCACACCAATTGTTTAAAAATCACCTACAAAGGAACTCAGGTTTTTGTTCCCTTGATACAAGCAAGTACAAATACTAACCTCATGAATAGTCAGAACCAGAAGCATTTACAAGAAAGACATCCTTTGCAATTCACAGAAGTAGATTTGACTGAACTTTAGGCTTTTGGAAGTAACATCTAAAAATAGGTAGCGTCAGCTACATAAGAATTTAACAAGCAGTGGCCAGTATTGTGCATCTGAGAGATCTGTCCAATTTTCAAAGCATGAGAGTTACCAGGGGAAGGGAATACAGGTCCTTGAGATCCAAAAATCTCAGGATGATCACCTCCTCCTCTTTAAAGTATCACATACCTATGGAGAGGAGAAAAAAAAAAGCTTGCTCAGCTGAAACAAAGAGACTAAACCACATTTGGAGACGCAAGCCACGACGCAAGCATAAGTGGAAAAGTGCATTTTGGAAGTCTAACAGTACATGCTACACAGAAGACACCATGTAGAAGCACTTACTAGCTAGCAATTTATCTGCAGACTAACATTTTTGATGCATTTGATGTTTTGCTGTACTTTCTAGCTGTACAGGTCAGAGCCCTGGGAACAGAAAGGCCCTTCAATCACCATACTGCTCTCAGCCTGTAAGGTTCTTCCAGGTACAGATACGGTTTCACCACTTCCCATTTATGCTCAGTTTAATTCTTTTCCAAAGAAATACTCAACCTCTTCTTGTAAGCCTTCTCTCACTCTTCAGACACAAAAGAAACTTTCTGTCCCATCTGAAAACTCCGGGCAAGCAAGGGACACCACATTTCTCCACTTTCAGCACAGGCTGGGGGGCGGGGAGGAGTTGCATCAAAGCCTTCTGAACAAGGTTATTAAGTGTTATCAAAGTAAGAGTGCCTCCAGGGATGGATTCCAGCCTGTTCCCAAGTACTATTCCCCTAGCACCGAAACCCAGCGACAACGCACACCTCATCTGTCAGCGCTGGACGAGAGTTGGCAAGAAAAGGGTTGCAAAGACTGTAAAAGCAATTAAACTGGAACTGAATGGAGGTAGGTAAATCACCACCATCAAAGTGTTACAGGCACATAAAGGCACACAGGTGAAGAGGCTAATAAAAACGCTTCTCTAGAAGTGAATACAGCCAAAATATACGGTTTTCAATAAAAGCTTAAAAAAAAAGGAGACTCGGGAGAGGAGCTGCGAGCAGCCCTTCTCCTCCAGCCTCCTTCTACCTCCCAAAAGGCACCATAAATCAGTTATCCTCCCATCCTCCCTCCCCCAAAAAACAGTATTAAAATACTTTAGCCCAGGAGACGGCGGGTTCAAGTCCCTGGAAAGTTTACACAAAGTTTAACTACAGATTATTTCTTCCCTCCTCACCCCTTCTCTGCGGATTCCCCCTTCTTTTCCAAACGGGAAAAGCCTGCGAGGAAGAGGGAGGGCAGGCAGGGGAGGAAGGCAGGACTGAAAGGCGAAGCGCCCCGCTGCCAGGGGTGCCGAGGCAGGCAGGCTCCAGCTCCCTACCTGGAGGGTCCATCTCAATGTAAAATATCAGCTCAGTGGAATAGGGCATCATCACTTCCCTCCAGTCCGTGTCATCGCGGTCCATATCCCACACCGTGTTGTACATCGCGACAGGGAAGTCCCGGCAGGTTTATAAATAAGAGATTGGCTTTCTCGACTTTTAATGGAGAGGGGACAAAAAAGAAAAAAAAAAAAAGGAAAAAAGAAAAAAAGCCGAGAAGAATCCACCCCACTTTAAAATAAAACTTCTATTAAAAAAAAATTAAAAAGCGCAAAATTAAACTTAATTAAAAACCTCCCTCAGCAGCTGCCCTGCAGGAACTAAGATAGGTAGTTACATATATTATAGAGAGTGCTTCTTTTTGTTTAGGAAGACACCTTTCCACAGAAAAAGCCACTTTCCTCAGTTCTCCCTAAAAATCGCCATTTTCGGGCTATTTCCAAAATACCGGGCAGAAAACAAAACAAAACCCCCAGACAAAAGGGGGGGGAAGAGAGAGGGCGTGAAGAAGCGGATAAAAAGGGGAGCTTTCGGTCTCTGGATGAATTCTTTCCGCCGGCGGAGGAGAAAGGAGAGGGCGGCGGGCAACAATAACGGCGGGC
>VWZK01012106.1:71861-129664 GCA_013396935.1 Baryphthengus martii
ACCGGCCCCGGCGCTACCGGTGAGGGAACGCCCCCCGCCCACAGTAACGCGGGGGCTGCACCCCTCCCGGGCCCGTGCCCCGCAGAGCCGGGTCTACCTGCTACCCTCCGGCCAGGCCCGGCCCCACTTTGGGTCGAGGGGAGAGGGCCACGGCCCAGGAGGCCCAGGAGGCCCTTTGCTGGCAGAGCAGCAGTCCCCATCCCCGGCTGGGGCCTGGACTCGTCTGCCCCACCGCACCACCCCCCAGCTACCTGCCCTTCTGCTGCCAGAAGTGGGTCTCCTCCCCTGCCTTCCTTCTGCAGGCCCCTTGCAATTGCCTGCTGTATATTCCAAGTAATTACCTGAGCGTTTCACAGGGCAGCGTAACCATCTACTAACTAGAGTGTGACCCCCGGGGAACTCTAATCCTCTTTGTAATGGCATGACTAGGGGGAAAAAAAGCCGAGGAAGAGGCACCAAACCGGATGGCTGCCTGTCACAAGCTCTGGGATAAATCTGAGCTGCAAACACACCCGAAACTGAACCTCAGCTTGCCTGTCAGCCACATCCCAATGGCCAGACCCTGAGACCGCAGCCCACAAGCACCGGCGGGAGGCAGAAATGCTGCCAGCTCGGCAGCCAGCCTCAGTCTTAGTGTGGCGAAGCATCCTTATAAAGAAAGTAAAAATGACAGCTGTTGAGAAATTAAGGAAAAAACCCTTTCTAGAGACTTCTAACCAGCGTGGCAGGCACAAGGACGGACAGGCACCTTGATCTGCTGTGCAGATGTCAGGGAATGTTAGAAAACCCAGCACTGAAGTTGTCTGCTTTATTTGCACTTTAAAGTATGGAAGAGAAAGTTATGAATAATTTCTCCTGCTCTAGCACCAGGTAGAAAGCTCCTGAAAACGCTCCTGGCTTAGGCAAGCTGGAGGGTGGCTGTAACAGGGAGAAACTGAAAAGCTGTACCCCTTCTACATGGGAAGGGCTCGGTGCAGAGGATCTGAAGTTTGCTGATATATCACAACTTCCACGGCAAGCAACTGAGAGAGCGCTGCTCCAGTAATAGAGGTCCTTCAGGGATGGACAGCTGCAGAGGAGCACAGGGCTTTGATTCAATAACTTGCTGTAGATAAATTAATTTTATATCCCCATCCACAAACTCTGATTAATCCAAGATAACCAGATACGATTCCTTTTTCTAATTTCTAAATTAAATTCCTCGGGCTGATACAATATATCAGCTCATGCTTGCTCAAAGTGAAATGCCTCTCCCAAAGCACAACCCCCTGCCAGGGAAATTGAAGCTGGTACCGTGGGTACGAACCACCCGCTGCCCACCAGCGGTGTGCGGGGCAGGGCTGCAGAGCAGCCTTCTGAGTGTGGAGCGCTTGGTGCAGTGGCCTCTTTGCGGCCCCCACGGTGCTGAGAAATGGGGTTGCGATCCCCTCCGCAGCCCCCCAACTTGGATTAGCAGCTCTGACGGGGGGAGGAAGGAGGGAGGGAGGCGCGGGCTGAAATTCATTTTCCCCCTTCCTGCACCTCATTATAAGTTCCACCCACATAAGACCTAATTACTTGGCTTTTATGCTGGCAAAGTGGATTTCATCCTTGCTGTTTCCCATGGTGGTTGCCTTCATTTTCATGGCGGCACTGATGGTTACAGCTTATTGATGTTTTCACTTTAGTGATTTAAAGCAGAATACATTTTGTTATTAGCACTGGTTTCTCTCATTGCTGCTTTAATCAAAGATGCAATTTGAGGCAAAGGATTGTGTGTAATGGTAAACAGTAGGATAATGCCTTGAGAGAACAGAATATTAATGTGTTTTTATTTCTCAAAACTGTGCTTATAATATAACCAGGATTCCTTGGCTCGCAACGCGCACGCATGGGGCGCTCCCTTTCCTCGCACCAGGGGTGAGCGGCTGCGTGCGCTTGCGTGCTGAGGGGGGAGAGGGAGGTCTAACGCACCGCAAAATCCCCTCTGCCCGTGCGTCTCTCCTCCACGGGCACAGAGTCTAAGCATCCAGCATCATGGCAGTGCCCTTGGAGAAGAGAAACAATACCTGGGGCACGCCGAGCGCTCGGGGTTTGACTGGGTGCTAGATCACCTCAATTTGGGGAAAGCTGCAGGCAAACAATGCAATAAAATGATGGTGGTAATGACAATGCTTGAGCGGGAGGCACAGTGCTGGTGCCCCACGCTAAGGCTGAAGGGCAGGACGCGAGCGCAGCGTCTGCTGCCTCCCTGACGTCCCCACGTCGCTAGCCGTGCCATCCCTCGCTTTCGTTCCCTTGGATCTGACAATCCGCATTCCAAGGCAAGAAGATTAAATATTGAAGTGTTGAGCGCTTCCGTGTGCTTCAGGAGGAGCCGGACAGACCTGCGCTCGAACAGGCTGAACGCAGAAAAGCCATTTGTGCCAAACTGCTTGGTTTCCTCTTTGCCGAGCCACGATAATGTGATATCCGACAGCTGAATTTAGGCCACGACAGGCTTTTATAGTTGGAGGGGTAGAGGAGGGAGGGGGCCCGACTCCACAGTGCTGCAGCCACACGCTCTAAAACTGTGAGAGATTTGGGGGGCAGGCTGGAGATTCCTGGCCACTCCCAAGATCCAAATATTAGCTTCACCGTTAGCGCAAGCTCAGGGCCTGCTGAAAGGGAGTTTGTAGAAGGTAGAGCCGTGTTCGCATCGGAAACGACGACTCCCTGGCCAGCAGTAAATGCTACGCGAAGTCACTCATCTTGCACTGCACAGACACCGGGATGTGCGGAATATCTCCCATAATTGGTGGCCAGCTTCCTACAGGGGAGGCTGCATCTTGCAAGTAACAGCATGAGAACAACCAGTTGCGGCAGTTTGGTTTAGTTAACGGATTATTCCTGCCTGTTTCTCAACTCCTGGTGATGAGGAGATGAGGGAAGGTAGGATGGTTGGTCTGCTTTGGCTCAGACACTGCCGCCGGGGGCTCAGTGCGCTGTGAGCTAAACCTGGGGCTTGCTGGCAGATGAAGAGGTGGTGGGAAAGGCAGAGGTTCATCCTGTTATCCTGAACTAGCACCGTGCTAGCAGCACAGGGACGCTGCAAGCACCCTCTTCCCCGCACTGAAAACACCCCAGAGACCAAAGCGTTTGCCACCAGATTAAGAATATTAACACCTACAGGGCTGAAGTAGGAGCAGTTTCCGTCCCTGCATCTTCCTGCACCTTCATGCGAAAGATAATGGGAGTTTTTAACAAGGACTGTCCTCCTTCCTCTCTGCTTTGGAGTTATTTTACGTCCTAAGAGGAGGCAAAACAGTTGCCTCGCTCCACCCCAGATGCAGCTACATTTCTGTGGTGAGAAAAAACTCTGGCAAGTGTGCCGAAGTCGGGTGCTTTGGTTTGAAAATTATACATTGCCTTAAAAACCTGTATTAAAGAATAATATGCGGTCTGCAAAAACATTCAAATGAAACACTTCAGTGTTAGGAAGTGTCTTATTTACAGCTGCCGGAGCTGCTCGTGCCCTTTTCCCTCCCGTGTCCACACTACAAGGAAAGAGGTTGAAAGGGGGGGCTCATGTACGTAAAGGTCATAGCACGGGGCGGGCACGCAGAGCTGAGCTTGCAAGGAATCATACATTAGGCATTTCCTAACTTAAAAGCACTTGGCTTTGCATTGTAAACAGCATTCTTTTAACATAGGAAATAACATTAAAAAAGGAATAAGACTTTTAAATAAATGTCTACAATGTAGGTTATTGCAGCTGGACGCAACGTATTCCTCAGCAAGGTTTGGACTGGCCTTTCCTCACCGCTCCAGAGGTTTCTGTCCCAAAACTCTCAGGAGTAACGGTCGGGGCTGGAAGCGGAAAGCCGCTCTCCTGCGAGGGGAGAGGAGGAGGCATGTGTGGCTTCTGTAGCTGGGCAGCGAATGCCAGCCCCGTGCTCTGCCCACCGGTGCCCGGGGTGGACACGAGTGCACCGAGGGGTGCCCGCGGATGAGCATGCGAGGGGGTGGGCACAGGGGGTGAGGGAAAGGACACGCCGTGCTGAGCTGTGCTGAATTGCTGCTTTGGCAGACAGCACCGGGCCAGCTCTTTAGAAAGTTCACGTTCAGTTATTGTTTTGACAGGCTGCCAAAGTTTTCCTGAGGAATGCAGGCAGCAGAAGGGAAATGGCGATTTTCAAACTTTTTTTTTTTTTCTATAACTCAGCCAAACCAGAATGGAATTTCATGGGAAAAGCGAAAGGTACATCTTTAGCCTCGGGGCGTCATTGCTGCCAAATTTCAGAGGCTGGCTGCGAACAATGGAGGTGTCGGAGCATCTCCAAAGCGGCGCACACTTGTACGCACCCCTGTGTGCTCAGGCACGCTCATACACACACTGGAAGCATCTTCTCTAACAGCCAGTGCTCCCACCCTGCACCCAACACTCCCAGAAGACTGACATTAGCCTGTAGTGTTTAAAAAGAAAAGTATCCGTGGTGTAAAAGCAGAAGACAAAGCCCGTTTGCAGCTGCCGAAAGGTCTTGCAGCTGATGAATGGTTTGCGACTTGGCCTTGGGAAGACTGAGGTCCTGTCCCCACCCCAATCCCAGCCCGCAGCCAGCGGTGCACTGCGCTTCAGGGACCCCACCGCCATGGGGGAGACCCCTTCTCCTCACACACTCCTCACTGTGTCAGTCCCAGAGTCCCAGGATATTCCTGCAGGTCTTCCTACCCCTAGGAAGGGCAGGAGGTTACCAGTTCCCCTCCTCCTCCTCTGCGGAGACGGCAGAGCAGTCGATGAGTCGGGCTCCGGCGCTGCAGCACCCTGGGGTCTGCGGGGCCGTGGAACCGGGCTGGGGAGCTGCCAGTTACCTTATATTTTCCAGCACACTAATTTCTCTTGTCATTTTGCCAGTGACAAACAGAGAGAGTTAAACAGAGCAATCCATTAAAGACGCAGCCTGACAGACCGATTGTTAAGGGTTTCAGCGATCCCCATTTACACTGGCTTGAAAAAAATTTTGCCTCGAGCAGCTCCAATTACAGAATTATCGGACCACACTCCGGTCCCTTTGTGCACTTCGCATCTCTGTCATCATTCCAGGCCTCTCTCTATTTAGTCTCTTGGAAATGGTGAGCAAAATGGAAGGAGACTTGTAACAAGTTTAGAGAAATCAGAGGGGGAAAAAGAGAGAGAAAAAAGTCACCCCACCCCCTGTTCTAATGTCCTAAACCAGGACATTTTTGAAATGTAACACTGTATAGGAATTGAAAATATTTTTCACTTCCTCTATTCATTGCTTTAATGCACTGGAACTACTCACTCAGATTTTTTTCTTTCCAAGGAATGTACAACAACCACTCTGTAAATTCCTCAGGTCTGATTTTAAGAGGAACTGTAGAACTTGGAGGAAAGAAATAATCCCAATACCTTCCTGCAATAACTTTCTTTTTAATAAACACGGCCGTGTATGTTTTGATCACAGCCCGTGATGCAGAGGGCAGGAAGAGGAAAGCAATGGCACATTTAGGAAGAGCAAGATCTTGTCCCTGCTTTGCTGCCATCCCACTTGGAGACCTTCAGGCTGAATTGTCAGCACTGGTTTGAAGGTGGCACCACTGTTTCCATAAGAGGAATTCTGGAAAAGCCCAAATGAGTGGTGACTACTGCAAATGTAAAGCTTGAACTTTGTAGATGTATTGTTATTGTGAAACCCCTCCCAAACAATGCCACAATAGTTTTCCTGCCCTAGGATTCAAAGCCAAAGGGTTCTCTAACCCTCCACCTGCAGCTGAACCAGGCATTGTCACCCCTGACGCAGCAGCTACGTGATGTAGACATTATGCCCCCAACCAAATGTGACTTCACCTATTTATCTTCCAGCAAACTCTCCCATTCCTGGCTTCCAGGACCATTTTATATTCCCATAGCAAGTGTTATCCTAGTACTAGTACCCTCGTATATTCATAACGTTACCATGCGGTAAGAAAACACCCCCTGTTTCTTGTGGCGGAGATCATCTAGTTTCACAAGAGGATAACTGTGCAAAGCCATCCCCGAGTACTGCTTGGGGGGAGGTCGAGATCAAGCATCGGCACTAATGCACGAGGAAATGCTGGCTTCACTCTGCCCGAAACAGAAGGATGGTTCTCATGGCTGGGTCTCCAGTACTGCCATGGAACTTCCTTGTCCCCATCCCTTTCCCCAGGATGCGGTGGAGCCAACCCATCGCTCTTCGGGTCTGGGGAACCTCTCTGCAAGACATCCGTACTCAGCCCGCTACTCAACTCCGAGCTCTGTCCAGCCACTGTAATGGAGACTCTCACCCAAAGTGTTGGGTAGAGATCGAAAATCCTGTAACAACCCAGGGAGCTCTTGGGGGTATTGAAAAGCCATCTCCTTTCTTACTAATTGCTTAGGCCAAGAACTCAAACATCGGCAGCATGTTGGCTGGAGTTGTTTTCCTTGAAGTTACCCACATGCAATTCATGCCTTGGAAAATGACCAATTTACCATCATGCATTGTTGCTTAGCTACATGTGCTTTCCCTCTAAGTTTTCCCAAATGGAAAATGGCTCTATTTGCTTTGGAGATCGTTTTCCCTGGCTCACTTTGCTTTACAGTAAATAAGCATGAGAAGAACAGCCTCTGAACACTAATCAGGGAAATAAACCAGCTCTTGTGCAGGGTAATAATTTAAAAATCAGCACACGAACGTGATGCCATCCTCATCCACACAAGGAGATGGGCAGAGAGGGTTTGAGCAAAGGCAACTTACAGATCAGCTTCTTTAAGATCTTTTTTCCTCTGTCCTTTGCATTAAGCTTCTTTCCGTGATGAAGATTTCTGAACACGAAGGGGAATTTGGTTAAATAACACTGAATTCCCAAGAGAAGAATATTAATTTCCTGGAGGACAGGTGGGACTTTAAGGGCACTGAGAACTCACTCTGTGTCTCTGCTGCCATGCTTGCTTTGTGGAGGCATAAGAATCCTCTAGAAAGAGTCAGGAAAATGCCTCCCTCATCTCTGCAAACCACCACAGCACTTTGCACCATCAGACAGGACTTCATCACCAACAAACCTCTAAACTTCACAGATTCACTAAGTCCCAGCAGCAGTGGCATAGCTGTTGGTGGGCACTTGCTAGCAGATCAGCCACTGCAGCATGAAGTTCAGCTTCCTAGCACACCAGGTACATCTTTTGACCATTTGCTGGAAGCCTGAGCCCATCAGTGCCTCTGCTGCACAGATGTCCTTGAAATGTGTGACAAATCCAGAGCGTTTGGAAGACATCAGCTTTACTGCCCGTACACGGAGGGACTGTGCAGCACGTGTGCGGCTGGTTCCCTGCCTCCCGAGAGCGTTGGCCTTGCTAAGCACATGCCTTAGGGCTAAGCTATGCCAGCGTGGTGCTCGCATCCAGGTTTTCCAGATGTCCAGCAGCTCTTCTGTTCCTCAAGGATCAGACAAAATTTGCAACATCTTCAGATTTTACCAAGGACAAAACCTTTGGGTAAAACGGCAGCTGGGTCTCTCTCACAACACAGGTTGGTAGAGACCAAAGTGCAAACCCCTTTGTTTCTCGGTGGCGTGAGCACACGCGGGATGTGACCTCTTTGCGGAGAGTAGCCAAAGCCGGCAGCTGCCAGAGCACTGGGTGCCTGCGGCTTCCACAGGGAGTGAGACGCCCGGAAGGGCGAGCTCTCGCTCTGCCTTCTGCTGACAAAGCATAAAATGGGCATTGTCTCCAAAAAGAAAAAGGGGAGAGACAAAGTAAATAGCGTGATATTGATTACCGGGACAACGTACTGGTCTAACGTTTAATACAACAGTTGCCAGGCCAAGAACCTGCCAGAAAGTGAAGAGGGGTATTGTACCTATGCAAATCCCGGCCGGTGGGTTAACACGTCCCAAACACTGCACGCTCTGTGAGAGCTGCCAGTGCCTGAAGAAGCCACCTTTGCTGCCCCGCCACTTGGAAGCTCTTATCTTGCTTTGACCAAACGTACACAATACAACTTTGTTTTAGGCAATACCTCCCAGATGAATGGCCTCTTAAAAGTGCTTTGAGGAATTAAATGAAAGGAAACAGTAGGAGAGGCAGGGGCAGGAGAGAAAAGCTTGCTGCTTCCCTACAAGAGGCAAAGTTGGTGGATACTGAAACCTCTAAATAAGGAGCTAGGAGCAATATCAGGCTGGAAGAAGCAACGGAGTGACCAGGCTCCTTGCTATGAGAGGCACCCCAACACCACCTTTGCACTCAGTTCCAAAGTGAGTATCCACTTCACCATTCCCCGCATCCCTGCAGCAAGGATGGGGATGCTGCTGCCTGCGGATACTGTCCACAGAGTCTGCGGTACTCCAGTTAACCTGCCCCCACCTTCACGCACATCGAGCTCAGGCACATCATCCTCATCTTCATGGCACAGCCCCGTAGCCTCAGGTCCCCACAGCAGGTGGATTTCAGCACAGGCATTCTGGGGAGTGCAGCGGGTGATCAGCCAGCACATCCTCTCCTTCCCTTTGCCATTGCATTCCTGCAGCTGAGGCCAAATTCTGCTTCTTGCACTCCCCTCTGGTCTCTGTGGTCGGTGGGGAGATGCCAGGTCTCTCTTGCCCTCGGCAAGACCTGCTCTCAGAAGCTATGAGTGTCTCCCAGCCAGGGCCATGGGCTCCTGCTGTGGGCAGTGGCAGGGAGCAGGGCATGGCTGATATAGAAGGCAAGGGGAACACCAGTACAGCTGTGCTTATGGGAGTGCAGAGCTCGCTGTCAGAGGGAGAGCAGCAGGGACTGCTGAGAGCTGCGTCCGTCACTCCAGCTCACTGCATCCTGGGCACCTGCCTTACGTCCTGGAGCTGAATCAGGCCAAGGGCAGTTTTCATGCATGGAAATCCCTCTGGTTATATTGTCTTTGAAAGCCTGGCAACACCTGCCTGTTGCTCAGAGAAATGACAGGCAGGCAGGATAAGGGTCTGGCAGCACCTCCCTTTTGCAACGTGTCCTCCCTGGGCACCCGTTGGGGCTCAGCCCCGCTGGCACCCAGTGCCCCCTGTGGCTGGTTTGGAGTTGGACCTATGAAAATCAAACATCAAAAGGGCTTTCAGCAAGGGCTATTTCCACATCAAATGCCTACCTCTAGTCCTGAGCCATCGGGGAGAGAGCACTTTATAAAAGGAGAGGGAAGATTAATATTATTTTTCAAAAGTATAATGGGAGGTTTCCACTCCCCGAGCACTTCAGAGTTGGTTTTTGCACAAAGCCAGAATAATTCCAACCCCAAAGGAGAGAGAAAAAGAAAAACACATTAGAGGGGGTTACAAATGCCTGAAAAAATGGTTGGACTGAATAGGAATGTTCACATCACTGTCACTTTGGGGGCTGGAGGAGGCTGCTGCTGAGAGAGCCTGACTTCCCCATGGGGATTTGTGTCCTCCATCCTCACTCGGAGCGGCAGAGTTGTTCTAGATGCCTGCTTGAGCATGGAGAACAAGGGGAGGTGGGGAGAGCCACAGAGATGCCATGGGGCTGGCAGAGCTGCTCTGGTGCAATGTGCCCAGGCCTCTAGGTCAGAGGTGGCAGGGCTCAGCATCTGGGAGGTGATCTGTCCTTGAGCAACTCAGTACCTTGCTTGCTTTCTGCTTGTTGGTCCTTAAGGCTGAATCTCTTACCAGCATCTACCTTACCTTGCTCTGGACTTGGGATGCAAATGTGAAATGAAGTGTGGGATGGTCCTTGCAGCCCCAAACCTCACAATCACCAGTGACATCAGACCCTCAGGGGTTTTCACTTAACAAGTGGATAGGGAGAAAATCCTTGTGAGTAAGGGAGAGAAAAATCCAATACATGATCCTGAGGGCTCAGAGAAACTCTTCTGGTTAAGCCAAATCTTGCCTTTTCCCATTGCTTGGAGTTGCCCACCCATGAAGGTGACTGGAGCAGGCATCTTCACCATATAAATCCCACTTAAGCCCTTAAAGAAATGCTTGAGTTCATCTGCTGGCCACTGCGGGGCAAAGATTTCATATTCACCCAAGAAAGCAAAAAAATCCCCTTGTCCCTCCACTGGAGCTTGCCAGAGGGAAGTGACGGGAGAAAGCAGCAGCAAGAGGGTGACCAGGCAGCGGTTTGTGGGAGCACCGAGTGCCCCTGCATCCCTCCTCGCTAGCTTTCCTGCGCACCCGGAGCCAAAGCACCCAATGATGACAAACGCGGCTCCTCTCTCCGAGACATTGTCTGCCTCTGGGAAGGTGGGAAAGCCCTGGGAAATTAGCTGCGCACCAGTGACGTGGAGCAGGTCGCTGCTGGGAAAGCCAAAGGGCGCGCTGGAAATGGGAGACGCCTGCAGCGGATGATTACGCTGGTAGGATCCAGCCAGTCTGCTGCCTGCAGGAACTTCAAACGCTCTGCCCAAAACAACTTACTCAGATTTACTGTAAGTGGCAGCCAGGCCATCTATAGCTTGTGGTGAACATACCAGCCCTGCCTGCAGAAAGGGCTGTGAGAGCCAAGCTGGCCCCTTGCCCGGCAGGGTGGAGGAGGGGAGCGGGGGGACTCTGCAGCCCTTCCTGCCTGCCCTGCCCCGCCGGGAACAGTGTTTTCCAGAGGTTGCTGCTGTTTGTTTGGGTGAAAGTTGAAATTTGGTGGGCTGCTCATTGGGGATGCAGTGGGTGAGGAATAGAGGAATACAAGCGGTGAAATGAGGGTGGGCTCCTGGGTGTGTGTGACACACCCGTACACACACACTAGATACTGCTTGTCCACCTGTCTGCTGGCTGAGAACCTCCAGCTGGGGCAAATTCTCATCATTTCTGGGGTCTCTGTCTAACTCCAGAGACCAGGGCTGGACAGGGAGGCAGGATGTCCATGGTGGGGTGGGAGGGATATACCCCCTCCTGCCTGCAAACCTGCTTCTCTCCATAGCCATAGCCAGGTCCTACAGTTTGCAGCTTGATGGCACAGAGGCACTTGCCAACTCATAGCCTCAGTGCTGCCAGGGGTTCAGACAGGAGGGACCCACCAATGCTTGCAGGTATAGCTGCTCAGCCCTATGCAGCTAACAAAGTGTGGCAGAGGCAGGAGCCCTGCACTTCAACTAGGAAGGCAAGATGTTGCAAAAAGATATCTTCATCACCCAAAAGCTGTGGTGACCAAATCACTCTTGCTTATTCTCCAGCAACAACCACTCTCCCAGCATGGAGTTGGTTGCAGAGTGTCCTCATGTACCTGCTGACGCATCCCAAATGGCAGCAGACCTTTTGAAAGGGCTGGGGCCCACTGAGGGCAAACATCCTCCCCCACCAGCACAGTTTTGGGTTCCACCACAGTTGAGGTGGTTGTAGCTGGTTGCCCCACCTCTGCTGGCTGCAGACCAGCTCCCTTAGCCTAGCACAAGTCAACACATGAGGTGGATTTTCTCTTGCCCGGTGCTTTCTGCTACCCAGTATAATGCTTGACAGAAATGCTGTGAGCATTGACACTGTGTGGAGCGGCTACAGCTTCACATTGAAAGGGATAAAACACTGGCCCAGGTTGTCCAGAGAGATGGTAGATGCCCCATCCCTTGAAATGTTCAAGGTTGGGTTGAACGGGGCTCTGAGCAACCTGATCTAGTTGCAGATGTCCCTGCTCACTGCAGGGTAGTTGGACGAGATGACATTCAAAGGTGTTTTCCAACCCAAAGCATTCTATGATTCTACGATTCTATGATTCTACGATTCTATGCCCATGGGCCACCCCAGCCTCCGACACCGCCACGGTGGCGGTACTGGGGCAGCTGGCTGTGCCAGCAGAGCGAAGACAGTGAAAGCCTTGACCATGGCAGAAACTGCTTGAGCAGCTCAGCAAAGGCCATCGGAGGCCAGGCTGGGTGCCGCTGGCTGGCAGGAAACTCCCTAGTTGCCTGGCTTCCGGCCTTTGTGCGAGAAGCCAGTATTGGGACGGCGGTGGCTGCAGAACGGTAGTCGTGGTGGGGTGACCGGCTGTGTCACTCCGGCCTGGGCTGCACTGGACGCTCGCACCCCCCAGAACATGCTACTGGATGGAGAGAGACCGAGGGGACTTGTTGTCCCCTCCTGTGCAGTCCTGCTGTGAGGGAAACTTGCCATAGTGCTGGGTTCCCAGAAATCAGGGGAGGTTTCGATGCTGGCTCCACTGTCTCGGCTCACACTTCCTTCCCGGCTCAGCCTGCAAACCTGGCACTGGGGGCTTAGCGTGGGTGGCACAGGGGTAGACTGAGGGTGGGCAGCCCTTGGGCCAGGCTCTGCAGAGCAGAGCCAGCCTCATGCCAGCACTGGCGGCTGCTCCGGCCCTTCTCCTGGCCCCTCTCCCAGCCGGGCCGTCTTCCCTGGCGGATTGCACCCGTGGGGTGTGGACTCCAGGCTGCTGCAGAGACACTTATGCCGGCGGCATTGCCAGAGCTGCCTGCTGCCTGACACTGGCCGGCTCGGTGATGTAATTCCATGGGCATCCCCCTACCCCAAAACCTCCCACCGAAATCCCTTACTAGGACACCGCAGCCCCTGGCAGTGGCACAGGGTCACAGGGCCACGGGGTGCCATAGAGGTGCTCTATGGGGCCAAGGGCTGGGAATTTTGTCTCTCCCCTCCCTGGCACGGAGGCAAAGCTTCCTGCATGGAAAAGCTCATGAAAGAACATTGCGTGCAGCAGCAGAGCTACCCAGCGGGCACTGTGCCCTGGGCTCTGAGACCGAGGGGCCTGATCCAGTGCAGCTGATGGAGGATGTGGCTGCTCTGGGGGTAGTGGTGCATCACCAAAGGAGTCAGGGGACACTGGCCACGGGTCTTGGGAGCATAGCCGTATCCTGCAGCAGCCTCCTCCCCCAACCCACCCCAGCCACCCAGAGCCGGCTGAGGATATTTTCTGTTCTTGCAAGAAATCCAGCTGAAAACAAGAGGGACTGTGCCTGCCAGGTGGCTCCTTCAGAACTCTTGCTTCTGCTCTGCATTTAAGCAGCAGTAATTTTTGCTTGGAAATGTCCAAATTTTTGCTCTGCACAGGCTCTGATTTTGAGGCCGCCAGCACCAAGCTCCTGGGGATTGAGGGGTTCCTGGCATCTGTCTGTCCAGCCCGTGGGACTAGCTTGCCAGAAAAAAAGTTGAGTCTGGGGCTAAAAAGTCCAGCCCGAACCTGATGTGCCTGGGGAGAGGGCTGACCCTGCCCCTGCAGCCCTCCAGCCGCAGCTTGGGCTGAACTCTCTCTTCTGCGGGACGAGTTCAAGCCTTCCAGTTAAATCCAGGAAGGAGTTAGCAAGTCTTTGTGGCAGGAGGATTAGAGGCAGAGGTAAATGCTTCTGCTAAGTGTAATCTGGCTGGTTAAAAGCTCAGCTCAGCCTCTATCCCAGCATTGTCTTTGCTTCTTATAAATATAGGAGACACTTCTGCAAACAGGCGTTTTTCCTCTTGCCTATTTAGAGACCCAAGAGACGGGGGAGACCCTGTCACTCTCTTCCTTCTCTCCATAGGGTGTCATTAGGGTTTATTACCACCCCATGCCCCTTCACCCGCCAGTGCCCTCCTCTCTGAGATGGGTTTGATGCTGGCAGCCTCTGATCCTGCGGGTGCAGCAGGATGGGGATTACAGCTCTCAGGGCTGTGGGTCAGAGCAGGTGAAGGCAGCAGAAGCTCCTAGCATAGGGGGAAATGGGGCTGGGAGCAGAGCCAGGAGCCGTTTTCACCCCACAACTCAGGGGTTCCTTCACTTCAACGCCATGAAGAGCCTCCCTGGACAGGATAGGGCAGGAATTGGGAAGGACGGGGACTAGGAGGCTGGGGGCTTTGCTCACCGAATATAGGAACCCAAACCAGAAGTTAAGAAAATATCGTAACTATACAAAAATAGGCAACTTCCTATTCCAGAGCTGGTGATACTAAGGTTTGGTGCAGAAGGGTGGCAGCTCCACCTATGACCTTCCCTGCCTTGCCCATCCCACCCCATGGCGGGAGCATCTCTAGGGGCCGTGTCTCCACCGTACCCTGCAGGTGACAGAGGATTCCCTGGGCAAGGCCAACCAAAATCCAGACGTTGGACTCAGGAACTCGTGGGTATGCTGAAGAGGTTCCCTTGTCCCCAGGACTCGAGGGCGCGCAGATGACCTCTCCCCAGGGATTATGGGCAGAGTGGAGGGCTCTCATGGGGAGCATGAGGTAGGCAGAGATTGGGGCTTACCAGAGATTAAGGTATTTCACATATTTAAGCTAGTTGTCACGAACCCAGAGCTATCTAGCAACGAGTGACCTGCAGCACAGCACCTAGGGGACAGGAGACAAGGGGGAGCAGAAGCTAATACCCACCCTGATCCCCATCCCAGGGCTTGCATAGATCAGGAGGAAGATGCTCACAGAGGCTTGGAAACCCCCAAAACCACAGGGATGACCCATGGGCCCCAATTTGTGGGGAGCTGAAGATGTATGGCACAATCCCAGTGAGTTGCATGCTGGCGGAGGAGAGGTTGAGGGGCTCAGCAGGGACAGCAGCAAGTCCCCAGGGGACAGCAGCAAATCCCCAGGGGACAATAAGGCACCGTGCCCTCTCTGGGACCAGAACAGAATGGTCCATCCCAGGAGGCATGAAGGCTGGGTGGCTCCAGGAGCTTGTTAACCTTAATCCTCCCTTGGATTAATGCTCAGGGGAGCTGGGGACAGTGGTTAAACCTGCAGGAGTGAGCCTTCGCGTTGAGCGTGACACTGCAGCGGGGTCAGGGGGGAACAGAGGGCACAGGCTAAGGCAAAGCGAGAGGCAGGCAGTCCTGTGGCCTAAGCTGACACGCAGCCTTGGATTTTGTGGGCATGTTCCAGGGCCCTGCCCTCCCTGGGAATAAAGGCATGGGCAGTGTGATGACCGGCTCTACACTGGGGTCATGTCTGGCCACACTGCCTGGCCCCGAGAGGCTGCTGCTGGGTCTGCCTCTCCAGAGCCACTAAAGGCTGAACCCCTCAGGATCAGAGCAGGCTGGAGGTGCCAACCCAAAGTGGAAACCATCTGCTCTTGGAAGGATACTCTTCTAGGGGAAAGCCTGGCCTGGGATGAAGTCTCTGGAATGAAATCCCTCTTTCAGGCTGAACGGGCTTCCCTGGGGCTGAGCTTTCAGCCTGGCTCGGTGGAGAGGTGCAAAGATGCTCAGGGATGCTCAGACAGCCCCCACTCCTGCCTATGCAGACCGCGGACTGACCCCAGACCCCAGCAGAGGACCCCCTAGCTCATGGCATTAGGAGCCACACCCTCTGCAGCCGCTGGCCATGCTGTGGGGCTTACAAGCCCACACTGAGGCAGAGAAGCCTGGCTGGCATCCCTGCAGATGGGGCTACCTGTTCTCAGAGCAGCCCCAGCCCCAGCCTGAGCTCCTCCTCTAAAGCAGGTACCAAGAGCCCCATACAACCCCCTGTGACACCCCATCCAGCCTGCCAGGGACCCTGCACCAGGTCCCGTGCCCTGGCTGAGCTACAAAAGGAGGTTCCCATTCCTTGGCAGTGTGGGTGCAGCTCCCTGCTAGGCATCCCCTTGTCCAGGCTGTTTTGCCAGGCAGATGCCTTTGGCACAAAGGTGCCACTGAGTTACACCAGCATCCCTAGGATCCCAAACACCAGTTACACCTCCTTCACCCCTCTGCAGGCTTGGCCTCTTGTGGGAATGCCCTGTCCTGTGCCTAAACCAGCCCTTGGCTCCATGCTCTGGGCTGGCACCACCTAAACCTGCCGCCTGTCCCGGGGAGATGCCACAGGACATTGTCACCCAACCCAACGCAGCCAGTGTCACCTTGGGTGCCTCCCTGGTGGGGTGGGGGTGGCCTTGCAGGGGCTTCCATGTGCTTGTTCCCTGGGGCAGCGAAGCAGGATGGGATGTACTGTTCTAAGTGGCATCTTAACTAGATCTGATCCAGCCTTGCAAAGCCACAGCGCCTTCAATTCCCTTAGCACTCCAAATCTGCTACTGTGCATCTAAGCGGATTATTTTAAATACCCCATGATGGACTGCTCCTTTGTAATATAATCCAGCCTCGTGTGTCCCATTCCCCTCCTATTTGCTGTGATTTAGTTGCAGCTGTGACAGCTAAAAACCTCCCCAGCTCCCCCTGCTCCCTAGGAAACACCTCTCATACCAGCCCCTTCCCCAGATCCTGCTCTGCCCTGTGTGGCTGAATCCTGGGGATGCTCCCGCTGCCTTCCACACGCCTTTAGTGTGCAGCCTCTCGCATCTCAGGAGGAGTGCGGGATGTGGGATGTGCTGCCCCAGACCTGCTTCATCTGCACCCAGAGCTGAGTCTCTGCGCTGGCGTTGCCCTCCCCTGCACCTTGGGGCCAGATCCTGCCTGAAGCTGCTTTCACCCAGAGAGGAGCCATGTAGGAGCTCTGTTTGGGTGGGTTTTTCTAGTTTACAGGCCTCTCGCTTGAGCTGGCTGGATCTGACACCTCAGCCCTGCCAAGAAGTCAGCCAAGTGAGAAAGCATCCTGCCTCCCACTCCCACTGGATATGGCGTTTGGGGAGGGCGGAGGCCAGCATGGAGCCCACCCAGCCCCGCTCTCGGCAACAGCAAAGAAGCTGCTGCTTTTCCAAGTGCTTCCCTTTGGGGCTTGTCTGATTAATGAGGGCTTGTTATTTCCAAACTGTTTGAAATCGTGTTTATTTTATCTGCCGCCGGATTCCTCTGACTCAGGGCTCATCGTTAACTGCCAAAGATGAGTGACAGATCCCGCTAATTACAGCTAATGATGGCCTTAAAGGATCTCTGCACGCACACGTGTGTTTGTGTGCACACATGCCAAGGGCCATTTATAATTTAAAGTGGGGAGAGTCGTTAGCATAAACCATGCCCGGATTAATTGCAGAGAGTGGCCTCTCCGGGGAGGATGCTCATGGAGAGGTTATGGTTTCAAGCGCTGGACGCTGAGTACGGTACAGGCTGCCTGGGTAGTGGCGGTGCGGTCCCAAGCCAGGCATCAGCCTTGGGGACACAAAATCAAAGCCACCACATAGGAAATGCTTGGCACAGAGCCACCCAGCACCTGGTGGGGACCAGGGGACCCCGAAGTGTGTCGCAGGCATAAGTGACTCAGAGCCGTGTGGGGCCATGGGAGCTGACATCCACCCACTGGCAGAGCTCTGCAGGGTGTTTTCCAGCTGTGCCCAAGAGACCCAGTTGTCCCTTACCTTCTGTGGGAACAGGAAGCGGGAGCACGAGGAGACGCTTTTTATGGCCTCCCTGAGGACAAAGTAGCTGCAGGAGCACACTAGACACCAGAGATCTCACCTAGGGGTCTGGAGTTAGCAGTGCCTCTGCCTTGGGGAGGGCTCTCCCTGCTTTAGACTCTGGGTGATCCAGCCCTGGCATTGACTTCTTCGATTTTACCTTTCTCCACAGGGAGGAAAGAGGGAGGATGGAGAAGGCGAGGCTTTCCCTACCCGTCCCTGGGCTGGAGAACGTGGCGTGAGAAGCAGTGGCTGCAGGAGCTCACAGCCACCACCTCGGCGAGGGGATGGACAGGTAGCATCCTACAGAAGGGATGACCAGAGGACTGCCATGACTGGCACAGTGGGGTTTATTCCAAGTTCTTCCTTAAACCAGCTCTCCACTTGCCCGAGCTGTCTTTCCCCCACTCCTGCAAAGAGGACGCACAGGGACCGACACAGGTGTCCCCCAGCTCCACCTCCTCATGCTTCCCCTCCTTGGGGCTTCAAGCAATGTCCTCACGCTGCTCCCAGCCCTGTCAACATAGGCCATGGAAGAGGCATCCAGAAGGAAACCAAAAGCTGTTCCAGATGGCAAAAGGCTCAGCAGAGCAGAACAACTGCTCCTCAGCCCTTATCTTTCTGCAAACCAAATCCACTCTTCTTGGAAAAAAGTAATTCAAGCTCTTTGGTCTTCCTTGGAGCCAGTGAGCGGGAAGAGCAAAGCGGCAGCACTGTCTCCTTGGGAAGAGGACGCGCCATACTGCAAAGTGCTTCTATATTGGTCTCTGCCTCAAGAAGGTCTAAATTGGAAGTGATGGCGGCAGCAAGTGTCAGGATGCCAAGATGGAGTCTGGGGCCAGCGCAAAGGGATTTTGGGGGCTGGATGTGCTTGGCACGCAGGGACGCCTGCCAGCACAGGTTCTAATCCCACTAAAAGCTGGGAGGAAATGACTTGGACGAGGGCTTTTGGCTTCCTTGCTGAAAAGACCAGATTCAGGTCAAGCTTGATGGCTCGTGAATTTGTCTTGGATCTTTTGAATGGTTCTGGACCCCAAACCACTCAGGTTTCTCTTTCTGAAACAGTCCAGATGTTTCAATTTAAGGCTTATGCAGGAACAGCTGTTGGAGGCTGCGGAGAAGAGCTCCCCTCAGAAATGTGCAGCCGCTTGATGGTTACCACCACTTCCAGAACAGCTCAGTGAGGCCGTTTGAACAGGTCCAGCTTGGGACGGTGTTTTTTATTACCAAAACCCTGTCACTGGGAGCTTCATTCCTCCAAACCCTGTTCACACAGGGGTCCTGGGGGCTCACGCTCTCCTGACCCCGCTCTTTCCCCTGCCGAAGCCTCCTTTGTCATTGTTCCCTACTGGAACCTTGCAAAGCCTTCTCCAGGCCGCCATTCCCATAGCTTTAAATTACAAGCCCAGGTGAGATGCTTTTCCCTCTGTGCCACGGCCAGGGACAGTTGGAGCCATCTGAGATGTGGGGTGAGTAACAGGGCAGGCCACCACAAGGTCCGAAGTCTGGGCACCACGCTGTGAGCTGCTTGCTCCACGGCACACTGAGTCCTTCCCAAATAACCCTCACGATCACTGTCACCCAGTGAAAGGGCCTGATTGAAAAGAAAATAGGGAAGCAGCTGAAAAAATAAAGGCGCTGCCATGGCACTGTGCATGCCAGGCCGGAAACCTGAGATGGTGCTGAAACACAGCCCCGGATGCTCCTCCCACCCCAGGGCATGAAGGGCCAAGATGTAAAAGTTAAGGATGCCAGAGGCCAGTGGGAGGGCACGCTACGATCAGCACTGGGGACAGGCAGCCAGGACTTGTGGGTCCTTCAGGTACTTGGGAAGAGCTGAGGATGCTCAGCAGGGATGCTGCAGCCACGTTTGTGTGGCATGTTGTTGAATGGTCTAGCCCCAGCCCTGTGCCTCCTGGGGATGATGTGATGGCAGGCTGCTCCATGATTCACAGAATCACTACAGTTGAAAAAGACCTTTGAGATCATCAACATCATGAAATGCCAGTCTCTGTGGGTACCCCAGCTCCTTCACTACCCACACCCCTCCCCAAATGCCAGAGGCATCCAAAAGACTGAGAAATGTGTTCAGTGACTCCAAAACACAGTCATGAGCTCACAGAGACTTGGTGTAGTCCCCAAGCCCTGGCCGTGGGACACTAACTCTTTCACCAGAAAGAAAGGATGAATGGAGATGAACTGAGCAGACAGAGCTTTGCTGGGAGAACTGGCAGGTCACCGAGCCTCGAGGTCAGCATAAGAGTCAACGCCAGTGCTTGCCTCCCAACCTTACACATACCACTGCCAGAGACTGAGAATAGCAAACTCATTGCACCTCTGTCCTGGGCCTCAGGTTCAAGTTAGCATCAGCCAGCCTGGGGGCAGAAGCAGGTCATGGCACAGCTCTGTGTGTCCCTGCCCTATCTGGCAGCCTCTGGGATTAGCTGTGTGGCATCAGGAGCAGCTCTAGAAGTGGCTGAGTAGGAACAGATACACACAGATAAGGCAACCTGAACCCTGGGGACAGCGAGCCAGCTCCGTTAATCCCCACACATCCAGGCGCCAACGAAGACACTATTGTCCCTTCTCCCTCCCTGGCAGCTTGTGTGTGGCCCTCAGTCCTGGCTCACACAAGGACAAAACCCATCACTTGCATGGGTGGCCCCCCTCTCCTGGAGCTGCTAAGTGACTCCCATGTTCCCTGGGGAACACTTCTGGTAGAGGGACACAGCTGGTGTAGGGATACACAGCCTGGATGGGGATGGAGCTGGTACAGGTGTCCACAGCCAATGTGGGGTCCCACAGCCAGTACAGAGAGTTAAGGACAGTGCGTGGACATGCAGCGAGGATGGAGACCACTGACAGTGTGGGGACAGGCAGTCAGGGTGGGGACCCAGGTGGCAGAGGGACACACAGCCTGGATGGGGACTCTGACAGTCCAGGGACACAACACAAGGGATGGAGACTCACGGACAGCATGGGGACACACAGCCAGGATGGAGATCCAGCCAGCATGGGGACACACGCAGGAGTACCCTGTAAAGCCCTGGGGCACAGTGATGCTGCAGGTCAGAGAATGAGCGGCACTACTGCTCACCCCTCTGGTGGCCTGTTCTCCATCCCCTCATCTCTCCCCAGGGTCTGGCACCCTGGCTGTGGCCAGGGAGGGTCTGGCATGGTACAGACACATCAAGAGAGAGAAACCCCACCAGGTCTCTATTGCTGACACGCTATGGGCTGCTCACGGATGGGTGCAACATGGCACTCCCCATCCCGTTACTCCGCATGAAAGCTCCTGCTGCAGCGGCAGCCAGGCCTGGCCACGATCTCCACTTCCAGGTAAACAGATGAGGCAAGCGGTTCACCTTCCCTCCCTGCCCAGCAGCCCTGGCCACACAGACCCACCATTCATCCCTGCAGCCCTGCACAAACCCCCAGTGTTCAGGAGAGGGCTCGTGCTCCCCAGAGGGGACACACCGTGGTCGGGCAGTTGACACTCAGCCAGGCTGGAGCGGGGCCAGTGGGCGCAGAAAGAGCCGCTGTGTTTTGACCGGTTCCTGTCGTGCTGGGGTGGGGGCAAAAAGGGCCCCTTGTGTGTGTGGAAACCAGAGCAGGACCTGGTGGCTTGGTCATATCCAGGGTCCCGCAAGGCCATGGTGGTGGTCATCAGTGGGTCTGTGGGGTAGTGGTGAAGAGCTGAGGGTGAGAGCTCAAAAAGGCAAGGGGGTCAGAAGCAGCAGGCGAGGGGGGTGCTCAGCCAGCGCACTCGTGTGCATGGTGCTGCTGCTGCCATCCAAAGTGTTTGCAACCCCAGATTATGGGAGACAAAAGCAGGGGGTGATTGACCAGGGACACATCCAAGTGGTGGCAGAGGCAGCATCAGGAGACAGCCTTCCCTGGGCACCACCCTGCGAACATCCTCCCCTGGTGGGAAGAGTGGACATGTTCACCCTGCGCTTCTGCCCAGCCTCTGTGGGCACAGATGGCGGGTCACCCACTGGAAGCATGGCTGTGGTGCTTCTCAACAGGACCAAGTCAAGCACTTGCAAGGATGAGAGAGGAGAGTGCCAGCTCCTGCCCCTCAGGGCTCTTCTCACCCTCCAACCCCCTGACCCACTCCCCAGGCTTTCCTTGTCACTGCTGGAGGTGTCTGTGCTACAGCAGAGCCTGGGGTGCTCTGGCCACAGCAGGGCTCTGAGGGCTGTCCATCCCTCCCGGGAACCTAGTGTCAAGCTGAGTGCATCCCTGCCTCAGCCATGAGCATCCCTGTGAGGCTGGGCTGAAGGGGAGAAGGGAAAGCAGGAGGCTCCAGCATCCCAGCTGTGCCTCTTGCTGCCTCCATCATCTACAAGCAGACATCAGTAGCTTCACTGGGGACAACATCCCCCTCTTCCTTGCCTGGCACCTTCCTCCCTTGCTACTCCCCTGAGAAGGTGGCTTTCTTTTCCAGGGAGTACAGGGAAAGCATTTTCCACCATGGCACATGAAAATGGATTCGCAATCCAATTTTACCCTAGTACCACTTCAGTGATTTTGATGGAGCCGCTCTGGATGGGTGCCGGTTTGAGCCAGAGGACAGCTGTCGCAGCTCTGTAGACCAGGGGTTTCTTATCTGTGTCACCTTTGATTACTGTAATTGAAATCCTGCTCTGATCTGAGCCGCGCTCAAATGTTCCTGCTGCCCGTGCGGTTCTCGGCTCGAACGGCAAAATGACGTTAATAGATTTTAAAGCCAGGCAAGGCCTGTGAGAGCATTTCTGCCTGACCTCCTGGATAGCAGCCGACAGTCACCGCTTACCCTGGTCCCGTGCTCAGCCACTGGCACAGTCCAGCCACCTCCCCCCGTGACTCATTTTCCCTCCTGGAAGCACAAATCCTGCCTTTCCCCAGAGCTGCTGGTGTGTGTGCTGGGCAGCCTGCCTCTCCCACCCCTTCAGAGCAGAGGCAGGATGCTCTCAAGGGACGCAGGGTCCAGGGGTGCTGGTGGGATCATGGAGGGATCAGCTGCTCTTTAGCTCTCCTGCTCTGGCATGAAATCCCCCATGGGCAGCATTGCCCCTTTTCTGGCATCGCCTGACCAAAAAGGCAGCAGGAGAACATGTTGACGCCTGTCCGCTGCCAGGGAGACTGCAGGGGACAGAAATGCCACCGTGCAGGAGAGGATGCCTTTGGTGCCAAGCTGGAAAACCAGACATGGCTGGTGGAGCGGCCAGCGCTTTGTCACCCTCCTTATCTTTTGTGAAGCCGCCAGTGATGTTTAGCTGGAGTCACTGCAGCAGAAAGAGTGACTCCAGCCTGGGCAGCGGCTGAGGGCAGGAGCTGGGAGGACATGTGCACTGGCACCCACGCTCCCGCGGTTTGGCTCGGCGAGCAGCCGACACGGGGAGTGAGCCAGCCCTGGCTGGGCTGTGACAGCCAAGCTGGTGGCTCTGTCCGGGATGGGGAGGGTTTCGTCAGCCAGCCTGGCCTTCAGGAGTTGCCGTCTGGAGCAGGTTGGAACATTTCAAGTGCAAAGCTCTGTCCAGAGAGCCCTTCAAACCCTGGGGTACAAAGCCTGGCCGTGCCAGACAACCTTCCTGACCTACTGGTTTTCTGGGCTGGCAGCTTTTGCGGCCATACAGCCGAGAGCTGTCCGGCACACGCTGACACAGCAGCCTGGACTCGCACCAGTGAGGATCTGATGGAGCCATCCCAAAACTTCACATGTCGGTGAAAAGAAAGGAAGGCTACCCAGACAGCCGGGCAGTCCCAGCACCCTGCCGCCAGCACCGAGGCTCCCTCTGAATGGTGGCCTGCCAAGTGGCAGCGTTTCCTCTCCGGCAGCAAAACCCCTGGCAGGTCATGGGCTGGCGGCACACACAATGCTTGGGGTTATCCAGACTGTTATCAGCTCCCACCATGCAGAGCGGGGAGGAAAAGAGTTTCAATCCCAGCCAAGTTGCATTTCCGTCAGGAGCCATTCCCTCTGTCATGGGGTAGGGCAGGACCATGCCATGCTTTTTACACTGGGACCAGTGGAGTAGAGCTGTGGCTGCTAAGGAGAGAGGGACTGCAGGGCTGTCACCCTGTATCCCTGTGGCATTGCCAGGGTCCCTCCTCGTGGCAGGAAAGCTGCTGGTCTCCAAGCAATGCAGTTGCTCCTGTCCTAGCTTTGCTGTGGCTTGAGCATGGCCACCTGCAGAGCTTGAGGATGGGAAGGGGACAAAGATGGTGACCCCCAGGAAAGGGACTGACACTGGAACGTGTGGCAGAGGTCTGGAATGGCCAAAACATCCCTTGTTGGATGTCACTGATCCTTGCCTCCGGGACACATCTTGGAGCCTTGGCATGCCTGTACAGGCAACCTGAGAAACCTCACCAGCAACGGCCACCTCTACCAGCCAGGAGGGGAGACTGAGGCATGAAGTGATGCCAGGGGTAACCTCCTATCCTCTTGTCCCTAGGCTGCCATGGGACATCCTTCTCAAGGCTGCCCCAGCTGCTTAAATCCGGCTGGAGGAAGGGGACAGTGGCACAGGGTCACTTGCAGTTCCTCAACCTAAAATCACAGGGCAAGTGTGCACCCCATGCCCTGCTCCTGCACCTCCTCAGCAGTGAGCAGGGGGCAGGCAGGGGAGCGCTGGGCTCCCTGCCATGCTGGGATCCCCTCCCGCTCCATGATTAATTGAACACGGGCTAAAATTAGGTGCGGAGGCAGCACCCCTGGGGTCTCCCAGCAGCATCCCACTGCCCACCTGCTGCCTGCAAGTGGGTCAGGCAGTGGCTGTCTCCCAGCTGAGCACCCTGGGTACTTGGGGGACCCCCCAGCCTCTGCTGCGAGCAGGAGCGTTGCTCCCTGCTCGGCGGCACGGCTCTGCGTCTCTCACCTCCCCGCTGCTGCCCATCTCAGAAGATTTCGCCTCTCTGGATTCACAGGGCTGTGCTGCATTATAGCCAGAGCAGCTGGGGAGGCACAAGGCCACCTTCTGGGATGGCAGGAGTGTGGATCCCCGTCATATTCCTCCCTGTGCCTTCAGGGATCTGTTATTTTTAGCCATTCTCCCTAGCTCACGTCTCTAGCAAGGCTCTGGCTCTCTTCCCCTTCCCTGCCCTTCCCCAGTATTAATTTGCTTTCTCTGTATTATTTGCAAATTAGGGGAAGCAGAACCAAGTGGCTCAGCCCAGGGGACCATGGCCTCCCCGTGCTGCCCTCTATCCAAGGGATTTTGGTTGTGGTTTTTTTTTCTGACTTTTTAAGCCCCATCAGCAGATAAAACACTGAGGGGTGACACAGGAGATATCACAGGGTATCACCCACCACCTCTGGAGCCCTGTGGCCTCCACCTCTGCTGAGCACTGGGCTCTGAGGTGCCATGGCACTTAGGTCTGAGCATCTGGGGACCGACTGCCCCAGGGATCAGATTGTGGAGCCACTGGGAGAGTGATTCCATGGGGAAGCCAGGCCTCCGTTTCCTGGTGGTGCAGGGTTGCCAAACCTGCTCTTTGGAAAGATGTTTTCAAGGTGCTTGGGCTGGGTGCTGGAGCCTGATCCCCACCCGCTAGCATTATGTACTGACCCCTGTAAAGTGCTGGGGTTCCTGGGGGAGCAGTGGGTGCCTGCTCCAGCAGGGTCCAGCAAAACAGCAGCCTCCATTCTGGGGTGAGGAGGGGACCCTCGAACCACTGGTCCTGTCCCCTCTGGCCACTGCTCTGAAAGAGAAAGGGGACATCTCCTTTGCCCGAATCTTCTCCTCAAAAGGAACAAAAATCCTCTTATTTTCTCCAGAAACCTATGCCACAGGGCAGCGATGCCTCTGCCACAAGCGCTCTGCCACCTTTCCCTGCCTCGGCTTTTGGTTTTTGGTTTGGTTTTTTTTTGGTGGTGGGTTTGTGGTTAATTTTTAATTTATTTTTTTTTTTGTGCAGAAGTCTGCTGCGTGGTGAGTAAAGGCATCCTGCTGTCTGAGGGCTAACGGCTTGCTGGAGAGATAATAAAGCAAAGGGGAGTAAATTAAAGTGGCTATAAATAGCACCAGGAGAGGAAAAGGAGATGAAGTCATCTTCCTTCAGCTGAGCTGGTATTTGCATCACTTCTTCCCTTCATCTTCTCCTGCCCGCTCACCCCACTCGGGAAGCGCCTCCCCTCACCTCCCCAGTCTGTGGTCCTGCTGTGGGCTCTGTGTGCCCCCCTGGATCCCCATGGGGCTGGGGAATGTCCCTGTGCCCCTGAGGTGAGCTGGGGGTGGCTGCCCAGCACTGAGAACTTGCTGAGCAGCACCGTGAGGTGGCCTGGATGTGGCCACCTGGTCCCAGGCTCTGTCCCAGCTTTGCCATGGATCCGCGGCATTGCCCCATGCGTGGCCCTGTGCCAACAAGTGCTTCCAGCATGACCCCACTGCTATATCCCATGGTAACCGGGAAGAACTTTCAGGAGCCATCATAGACTCATCCCATGACATTCCCCTTGATGGCTCATCCATGGGCAGCTGGAGAGACCCTCAGGAGAAATGCCTGCAGAAAGGGATGCTGCGAACTCAACAGCAACAAATCTGCTCAAGGAAGCCCCTCCAGGAAGCAGATTTCATAGTTTACACTTTCATTCTTGATGATTTTCATATCTAAGCCTCCACCATCAGACCCAGGACACATGAGAGAGGAGAGACCTCAACTCTGCAGGAGCCTTCCCGAGATTAGCAGCCAGCTTTGGACCTCACCCAAAACATGACCCTTGCTGTCAAGGTGGCCACTGTCTCTGCAGCCCCACAGCAGCCCCCAACTCCCCCGAGCTGCCCGCTCGCAGGAGGTATATTTATGCCTGAGTCAGAATGAGGTCACATCGCGGTTTCCTCCGTGTCAGCTACCGACTCCTATTCCTGTGCTATGCGCACACACCCGCCGTGTTATTGCAGGGTATTTATAGCTATTTTACTTGTATAATTATAAACCCACAACTCCACACACGCGCAAAAATAATCACAGTGCCGGGACACGGGGGAGCGGGGCCAGGGCACGAACCCCACCGCTAATAATAATTCTTTGCACTTTATATATAGCCCCTTTCATCCACACTTCTCAAAAGCGCTTTGCAGGCATTTAATTAAGCTTCCCAACATCCTAATGCGATGACAGCCAAGTAATAATATCCATGCTTTTAGGTACAGAGAGAGGAGAGGTGACAGCACTTGTCTGAAGTCCCGCAGTGAGACAGTCCATGAGGCAGTGAGCCCGAGTGCCCCATGCCCTGCCCCACACCTCCAGGGTGCCTGTGTGGGGACATGCCCATAGGGGAGATTTTGACCAAGAGAAGGGATGAGGACCCCAGGATCCTGCCCAACCCCTCCACTCAGTTAGAGGTGGAGGCAACCGGTGACAGCACAGGGTCTGGGGATGGCAGCGGGGATTGCCGGGCTGCAGCTGCCCAACATCTGGATCAGCAGGTGGAAGGGACATAGGGATCTCCACAAACTTGTGGGCGAGAGCTTGAGGGAGAGCAGTAAATAAGATCATAGGTCTGAAAGGGCTGATTTACGAGGAATATTAAGAGTCATAATCCTGCCTGGCCCAGCCACCCCCCAGGGAGGCAGGGCGATGACAAGGACCTGAATACATCACGAGGAGGCAGAACTCGCTGGGGCGAGTGCTGGCACGTCTCCAAGCAGGAGGGCTGGAAGCACTTGTGCTTCCCACTGGTCTGGGCAGCTTAGAGCAGGGACACAGCTGGATCTTGGTGGCTACCTGTAGATGGGATCCCACAGGGACAGGTCTTTGTGCTCCCCAAGGTCTGCAGTTTGTGCTCCACTGAGCATCCTCTCCCCCTCTCATGTATATCCCTGCCTGAATGGACCACTTTCCTCCCACCCTTGGAATGCTGCAGAGAGAACAAGGGGCATGCACTTTGGTTTTGGACACAGATAAGATGCCGCCAAGCAAGAAGGATGTGGCAGAAGTAGTTGGCCAGCAAAGGGCTGGAACTTCGACCAGCGGAGCAGAAGAGCAAAGAGGTGCTGGAGGCAAACACCAGTGTTGCTAATAAAAGAGGCAGGACTGCAGTCCTGGGGAGTGAAGCCTGGGTGGGGTCATGAACATCTACTGAAAACCACACTCTCCCACTTTTCCCCACGTTCCCAGCTCCTTTCCCACGCATGGAGAGATGTGGGGCAAGTGCCCATCACCATTCCAGGGATATCCCACAGAGGAAGTGGCAGTGCCTCGGTGGATGCTGCACACATGAAAACTAAATGCGAGTCAAAAATCATAAACCTGGATTCGATCCTGCACCAAGCACCATCCTGCCCTTTTATGGTTGTGTCGGTATTATTTTTCCTCCCAGACTGCAGCCAGATCCCTGCTCACCAAAGCAAGCTGTACATCAGCCCTCAACCAAGAACACCAACACCTACTGAGCCCCCAAAACGGGGCAATGAGACCCACTTGCATCACACCAACACCAAAAAGCAGTAACATGGATATTAAACAAGAAAACAGCTGCAAACCTTCTGAGGGACCACAAAGAAATGTCCCAAGCCAGGCTTTCTCTGAGCGGAAAGGAGGGAGGAAACGGGAACTGCCTCACCAGGGAGCCAGCGCAGCCCAGGCACTGCTGCAGAGATGTAGGCGCCTTCCTGTCACCGCACTGGCCACCAAAATCACCCCGCAACCTCCCTGAACTTCACTCCTGCTGCCCCACTTCCACCGCCAGCCGAGTGTCTCTTACCAGGGACTGAAGGCACCTCCACTGCCTCGCCGGCCACGATAAGGGACTCGAGAATCCTTGCAGAGAGCTCAGAGCTCGCCTCGGTGCTGTGGGTAGAAGGTGGGGTCCATGAGGGTCCCAGCAACTCAGTCCCTCTGTCTGTCCCCAGGCCTCCAGGGCAGGAGCCAGCCACCCAGATGGATGTCCTGGGGGACTGGGACAATGCTGCGTATCCCAGTCCTGTGTGTGTGTCACTCCTGGTCACCGTGTGAACAGTTGTGTTGTCAGAGCATCACAGCTGGGATGGAGGCTCCCAGCTCTGGCCTCCCCCTTTGGAAAACCCCAGGGCTGAGCTGCCCACAGCCTGTTGTCCAGTAAGACCAGCCTGGTTGGGAGCTAGTGCACCCATGCCTGGCTGTAGACACCCTTCTCTCACTCACCCCAACCTGAGGCAGGGGCACCTCACCTGGCTGCCACAGGGCGAAGAAGCAGCTCCCCAAAGAGCTCCCCGAGGAGCCGGGGCGAGAGGCGGCTCCTGCGGGTGCCCTGGCAGAGGCGGCAGAAGTGGTGGATGAGCTGGCGCAGGAGCAGTGCCTGGGGCTGTGGCAGGGCTGGGGGAGCCAGCAGGCTTCTGGCTCGTTGGCCACACTCCTCCGGGCCTGGGGTCTCTGCAGCAGAGGGGAAACAAGAGAAGAAAGGTCAGTTCAGGAGGTGGAGGCATTCCCTTGCCTTCCATTGGAGCTTGGCGCTTGCCAGCACACATGACATGAGCTGAGGCAGTTCCGCACTCCCCACAGAACTACACAAAACCCTGACCTCAACCTCTCTCCCCAAACCCACGGCTGTTTCTTTGAAGCCCATCTCTTTCTACAGACAGGCTATAGGACATGCAGGTACCTCAGAGTGCAGGACACAGAGAGGTGATGCACTGGAGACCTCAGCCACCTCTTGCAGGAGTCTGCCAGCCCCATTTATCCATTCATGCCACCCTAGATCAGACTGTACACATTTTAACACATACCACCTCTCAGCACAGCCATGAACGGAGCATGGAGGGGGGACAAGCTGCTCACCTAGCAGAGGCTGCACCCCTCACCACTACACCAGTCAAAAAGAACAGCAAGAGCCCTACCCTACCCAGCTATGGAAAACACAAAATAAAACAGAGGAGAGAAACAAGCACCAGCTGGAAGATCTGCCAAATTTAAAGGCTCAGCCCTCTCCTGCAGAAAAGGTAAGCTGGGAGAGAAAAGGATTTTTTAGGAGAAAAAAAGCTACACCTGAGCTAAGATCTACAAGCATGGCTGCAGCCCTCCCAGTATAGTCTCTCTTGCCCCCTGAAGTGCAGCAGCAGGGAGGGCAACTGCTTCCAGTGGTACTTGAATTGCCCATGTGAATACAAGCAGGCATCTAATGGTGTTGCACATCACGGAGGTGCTGCTGGGACCCACGTCCTGGGCACTCCAAGCAGCCCTGCAGCCTTGTACTGTTCCCACTAACATCCCCCTGTATCCCCAGTCCTCTCTGGCAGCCTTGACCAGGGCTTCCTGGTCTTGTGAGCTGTGAGCTCAGCGGCCTGGGGCTGCGGTCCTGCCCTGGGCATGAGAAACAGCCGCTCTCCAGCCGCTCTCCATCCTTGCCTCGGCCCAGCCCTTTCATCCGTGAGGGACAGGGAGGTCCCCAGGGCTGTGCTGCTCTCAGCTGCCTTCATAGCCCGGCTCAGCCAGGGGCTGACGCAGCTCCACAGGGCTCTTTGTACCAGGGCTGAGGCTTGGCTGATGCCCAGCTAGCTCCCCGCATCCACCCTTGGGGCTGGAGGGCACTGGAGCCAGAGGGGTGGCCATTCCAGGATCCCCTCCAGAGCAAGTCTGCAACCCAGCTGGGATAGCAATGCGGTGTTTGTATGCTCCCGTATCCAACAAGCTGCTGGGGACGTTTGGCTTTGCTCTAGGCCTCCCCTATCTTAGTCAGCTGCTTTTTGGACTTTTCTTGAGCCCAGGGGATGCCACAGGGAGAAGGTCTGTGGCCAAAGGGGGAATCTGGGAATGTTTTCCACCTTGTGCAGGTGGTCAGCTTGATGTTTTTCTAGCCCACAGCCTTGAGTGGGGCAGAAGGAACCTGCTTGTGGGGCAGACTACCAAAACCCATCACTGTCTCCTGAAAGACTTGGTTTTTATTTTTGTTTTAAAGCTCCAGATAAATCCCCATTGGTTTCGCCTCCGTTCGTGCCCCCTCCTCCTCCTGCTGCACCCGTTGTACCAGGAGCAGAGCCTGCTCCAGCGCAGGCTGTGGGGAAAGGCGCTTCCCTTTGAAGTCGCTTAACGAGGCAACCCAGCTAATTGCTTCCTAATTGCATTTTTATCCTTGGAAGGGAGGCAGCCTTTGATTTCTCCTCTCTCCAATGGGTGAGGGGAAGGCAGCATCTCAGTGCCACAGGCCTCGGGGGTATTTCTTCTGGCTCTGTGTCTCTGTGCAGGGCAGGGAGGACAGGGTGTGAGTTATCCTTCTTCTGCTCCATGTGTCCCTCCTGCCTTGCTGCAGGCCACAAAGAGCCTGTGGCTTTTTCCTGCCAGGATATAGTAGGAATAGACCACACAGGTCTGACTATGAATGATCTTTTGGTGCCTCTTATGGCAGCCAGGAGCATGATCTGCTGAAGCACTAATCTGGCTTAGGACGTGGGGTGATGCATGGGGATGGCAGATAGTGCAGCAACCAGCAGGGAGACGAGAGCTGCTCTGAAAGGGGTAGTCCTGGTTCTGAAGGTGGCAAGGGGCTCAAGTCCTATCTAAGGTGGTGGGCAAGGTCTTGGTGTGTGCCTGGCGATGCCCATGGCGCCTCAGGCTTGGAGGGGTTGAGTGGCTTTGTGAGGACTCATTTGCAATGGATTTTGGTCCAGGCTGCCCGTTGGGATGGATCATGGACTCTGCTGACCTGGATATGAGGCCTGTTCTATTTATTTGAGAAAAATTAAATAATACCAAAACCTCGACAGTCTTGTGCATTTGCACAGAGGCTAGAGAGCTTGCAGGGACTTAAAAGTGCTTTCTAACAGCACTAAGCTGAAAAAGCAGAGAATTTTCTATGCCCATAAAAAGCCAAGAGTTAACGAGATTACAGTAAAGAATTCCCAGGCAGCAGAGCCAAAATATTATAATAACGCTTTCTTCTGGGGCCAGCATCACCCAGCCTTGGCAGCTGCTCGTCCCAGTAGGCAGCACCTCCTCCTCCGGGCACTGCAGCAGGAAAGGGCCATGCTGCAGCCAGAGAGAAGCTACTGTTTTCCTGGAGCATCTCGCAAAAGCTGCCATGCTGCTCCAGTGCAGGTGGCTGCTCCCAGCAGTCTTCCTCAGGATCTGCCCTTAGCACAGCATTAGGTAGAGGATGGGGTTGGGAACCCCCCTAGAGATGTTGGAGAGTCTTCTAGGAGCTTCTCAAAGCTTCCAGGTGTAGGGGGAGCCTGGCCGTGCTTACCTTGAGCCATGTGGACCAAATCACTGTAGAGAGCTGGGGGGATCAGGGGCGATGGAAGCTCCTGGAGGTACCACTTCAGCGCCTCTGCCAGCGTCTGAGCATCGTACAGGTCCATGTCCACGGCTGAGGCATCTGCAGAGAGAGACCCAGTGGGAGCCCTTAGCCCGTGGCATTGCCCCTCTGGTAGAGCATGGAGCTCTTCTATCCCCATGGGCCTTCTTCTGGATATGGGTGCCAGTTTCTTCACCGATGCCCCCATTCCTCAGCTGTGGCAGCCCATGTCAATCCCCCCAGCCAATATTCCTAGCCCAGCCTCCACTGACCCTGAGTTCCACGTGCCCATGGAGAGCATGAGGCAGCATCTTCACTTTGTGTGCACTATCCATCCAGTGTGTGGGGAACAGGCTCTCGCCATCCCAGCGGGGCCCTACTGCAGGATAACACCCATGGGATAATCTGAACGGATACCCCAGGCACCCTCCATCCATCAGGGCCAGGCACCATATGCCAACCCCAGCCCTAGAGAAACTGCTTGGAAAAACGCATCCATGGAACAGGATTATGGTCCCCAGGCAATGGCACATTGTTAAAAGCCCACGTCACCCGCAGCGAGCCCAAAACACTGTGAATGTGCCCCAACCAGTATCCCTCCTCCCAGCCCCGAAAGGCAGCCGCCCTGAGGGAGGCAGTGAAGGATGCTACAGGGACTGGGGCAAAGTGCCGGTGGGAGACTGAGCCCACCCACCCTGGGCTCAGGATGGGGTTAGCACTCTGAGCAGAAATGTCGCACGGTCTGGCAGGAGCCAAGGGGTGGGACGCATCTGTCTGAGTCCCGTGGCCGGGCTGGCATGGGGACATTGCTTCACCAGGGTCCAGGGGGAAGAGTCCTTTCAGCATCCTTTGGTATTGCCTCATGCGTTTGTCTTGGAGGTCTCTCAGCCCGGCTGGGCTGGGAGATGGCTGCCCGGAGGGTGATGGTCCCTTTTGCAAAGATCTGGGGGTTTCAAAATCTAGCTTTGATTAGAACCGGGGTCAAATGCAATGTTTTGAAATTCTCCTCATAGCAGAAATCTTGAGGCGGGGGAATAATAAAAAAGCTCAAGATATTTGGAATTGTTTGAAATGATTTGTTTGTAGAAAATGAATTTCTCGTTTCTTCTAAACGAGAATATTGAAGAAAAAGCAAATTTTGCACTTTCTTAAAGATCAGGCCTCAAATGGTCCAGTGGGTTGTGATTGAGAAGAAGATGGTGGGCTTGCCTCACTCTGAGCCCCCTTCCCTCCTCTCTCTGGGTCTTTACCACCAAATGCAGCTTTACTGAAATCACTGCCATTTTGGGAGATGCTCCATCTCCCAGCCCAGCATTTTCCAGCAGAAAATGCATTGAGTCTCCAGCCATTTCAGCTGACCGTACGCAGTCATGCTCCCTTCTGGGGCCATAAACCCAAAAGAGCAGAGGAAAGCTATTTCCTAGGGCAAGGCTTTGGAGGCAGCCAGCCGGCAGCTCCTCAACTCCTGACAAAGGCTGGGTTTAGGCACCTTAACCTTGACATCCTCTTCTTGGGGTGACCCTGCCGTGGGCCAGGCAGCCTGGGAATCTGCCTGCCTCTGTCTCTGCCTGCTCAGGGACAAGAAGCCATGGTGCGTCCCTTACGGCCAGTGCCTGCCATTTGGCTCGGAGAGCGCTGAGAAAAGAGATTGACCAATGACTGAAGCAAAGCCTTTAACCCAGCAGTTGGAGACGCTACCTCATTTCCAGGAGCAAGCATCCAGCCAGCTGGGAACTATGCCTTGGGGCAGTGTGGGGTCAGCCAGGACGGATGCCACCGTGACAGGGTGGGCAACCATCCAGCATGGCCAAATGCAACCCAGGGCAAAGGTGTGTGCTGCCTTTCTGGCACCCCCAGGTGTCACAGCATTACCCCATAGACCACTCTGCCCTCGGCATCCTCAATGTGGGCAGGGTTGTGCCAGCTTTCACCTACTACACCTGGGCCCCACTCTGGTTTGTGCTGATGCTCCCATCTCCCAGCCATACTTCTGGACCTTCTCAGCTATCCAAACGGGTTATTTCTACTGGGATTTGTGGAGGGATGACAGCCATTTCCCCATTTTTGCTAGCGCTTGCCCTGGAGAAGTGAGCTGGCAGGTTGGCTCCATTTGGGCAGGGGGAGAAGAGTAGGATCAGGGGTCCCATGAGATGCTCTAACCCCTTCTGGGGCTGAAACCTCCCAGAGAATGGCTAAAACCCAGGGATGCTGCTGGGGGAATCTTATAGTTTCATTGCCTGGGCGAGCGGCTGCATTGCAGAGAGCTGCTCCCATCAGCCGGATGCACCAGGCAAACCCCAAACCCCTTCTCACCTGGGGCAAGCCTGGCTGCTCTCCCCTGCCTGCCACAGAGGTTTCCACTGGGACCTGTCCCTTGCCTTAAGGATGCTGGTGCAGATTGGGAAGAGCAGCCCCAAGCTGTTACTGCTCGGGGAAGGGGCGGCTGCTGGTCGCCGGCCCCAGGCGATCAGCCCTGGGCTCCACCGTGGCCTAATTAGTTTGCTTGCATCATTAGGCGAGGGCTTGGGGGCTGTTCAAAGGGAAGGCTCAGGCGGTTTCAAAGTGAGGCTCAAAAACATCTTTATACCCAGGGAGAGGTGCGATGGGCAGAGCAGGCGATTCAGCCCCTGCCAATGGGGACCGATTGCTAGAGTGCTATTTTCCTTTGCACATTGGCTAGAAATAGCCATTAGCCTCTTGCCCCGCATCGCTTGGAGATGCAGTGTCATCCTCCTGCTCCAGCTCCACTCCTTCCCCCAAAGCTGCCATGTAGAGCTGGGGTCCCCATTAGGCTGAGAACACAGCCAAGGGCTGCTCGGAGCTGCTTCTTGGCACTGGCTTCGACTCAGCAGCTCCTGGGGAGTCTGGGCCGGCAGCTGGGGAAGGGTTAACCCTGGAGCCTTCCCAGGCAATTACCGCTAGCCTGACCCCACGGATGCTGCTCTCTCCTTATCAGAGGGAGATGATAACCAGCTATAAGAAGTTAATGATGCTGCAGGATGAGTCAATGCTCTCCTGCTGCTCTCCAGATGTTCCCGGTCCCTTCCCTGGGGGAATGACGGAGGGATTCCATCCGCCTGCTCCAAATAGAAGGAAACCACCCCAAAACCCCAACCTCAACCCCATACTGGCCCCCTCCAGCACACGACCTGCTCACTGACCTGCTGGCAGAGCAAGCAAGCAGCAGAGAACCAGCAGAGATGGGAGATGAAAAGCAGGAATAAATTTGGGGCTGGGGAAGGGGTTTGCGGCATGACCGCTGGTCAAGAGGGAAAAGCAACGGTTGCTCCCAGCCTCCTCCCACTGAGATGCCAAACCCTGCATCCGTGTAGTGCTGGGGCTTTGGACTGAGTCAGACTGGGCAGGAAACACCAGGACCTCTCTTGGCAGCTGCAGCCAGCGAGGGGGTGTGAGTAAGCCCGGAGTTTCGGTAAACGCAGAGGATGTTTAGCCAAGAGGTGATGTGGAAGAGGTGCAGGGGGTTGTTCTGAAGGAGAGGCTTGGGTGGGTCCTGGTAAGCAGCTGTCTGCTGCATATGGCCACAGGTGATGGCAGTTCCCACATCCCTGGCCAGCACGTGGGTGACAGGGTGCAGACCCTGCCCAGAACCCACAGTCCCTCTCTCAGCAGGGTGCAGTCTAAGAGTCCTACAGGCTGAGTTGGACCTTGGCTGTCAAGTGCTGCTGCAGTGTGATGCTCTTGGGTGCATGGTCCCTGTGGCAGAAGAGCACCCAAACCACCCATACCTGGGGCTGACTTAAATACTGACTTGGGACTTTCCCTACTTCCTCCAGACCTTTTCAGTGTAATTGTCAGCAAGTGCTGCAGGGATGTCCTTGTCGCCCAGTCCGGGGGCTACACCTTCCCATTCACACAAATGCTGCCTGCACGAGGACCTGTATGTCCCCCGGACCCGATCAGCTGCTTGAGGCTCCTCAATCCCACATCCCACAGTGGGGGTTTACTGAGGAACTTTGCACTGAAGCAGGGAATATTTCCCCAGCTTTGATTCAGCATCATTGTAAAATCTCTCGGCCAGGTACCTTGTGCTGGAGACTTGGCAGCTTCCAGGACACCCCCTGTCCATGCGTGGGAGCTCCTGGCAGCCCCAAACACCTGCCCAGCTGAGTTTCACCTCAGCATACCCCTGACTTGCACTCAGCCAGGGCAGGGGTGCTGGTGCCTCTTTCAAGGTGAGGCTGCCTTCCCCTGACTTGCCTTCTTGTGGACAGTTCCCTACCACGGTTTCTCCGACAGCTAGGGGAGGGGATGACAAAAGCTCACCCTCCATTCACCCCAATGGGTCTGGCGGGGATGTCTGCGCCGCTGCTGTTTATTTACCCTTCTTTCGTCACCACCAAATATAAGAGATGAGCTCATGCCTCTTGCCGATGCGGGGTTTATTTCCACTGCAGGTATAAATAAAAGCAGCGCGGCAGGCACCAGGGCGCCAGTGTGAAGTCGTTGTGGTGGGGTTACCAGCTCGAGCAGGGGAAACTAGAGCCCTCTGGGACCTCCAACCCCCTCCGGCATCCCAGGGATGAGGATGGGGCTGCACTCCCTCCCTAGGCATCCATGCCGTGATGATGAGGGGAGCGGTGTGAGGTCCCCCAGACTGCTTTTCACTCCCTAGCCCTTTCTGCCCAGCAGCAGCTCCCGGCAGCCCCGGTGAAACTCTGGAGCCCACCACCACTCACTAATCCCCACCGAGGCCTGACCTAATTCTCGGGCACGTGAGCATGTCTCCAGGCAGACTGCTCTGCGCTGGGGCCGAGATCAAAGCATGCAGGATGGCAGAGCAGGCATGGCACGCCTGGAGACACCGGCTCCAATCCGCCTCGCGTTGCTGCCGGATTCGCCCCGGCACCTTGGGGTGCAGGCAGCTTCTGCCAGCAACAGAGGCTTTTCACAGTGTTGCTTGTGTATCTGGGGAAGGGTCTGAGTATTTGCATCTGCAGCTGGATCCCAGAGTCCAGATTGGAACATGGATTATCCAATCTGTAGGAGGTTTCAGTGCTGGGTGGGTTCAGCCCCACTGGAGCCATACGGAGCACTTAGGGAGCCATGAGGTGGGGAGGCCCTGCAGGGTCTCTGTGCCTTGTCCCCCACAAGAGAGGAGGGATGGGGATACAGACCATCCCTACCCAAGAGTGGCAAAGTGCTGCATGGCCACTACATGCAGGACATTGCGGGCATCGCCATGACAAACCTTCTCCAGCTCAGTTCCCTCACCTCCAAAGGGCTCCAGCACCCACGAGCCCACCCATGGCTTAGCTGCCATTGGCCAGAGAAGGTCCCAGATTTCCAGGATCGGCAGCAGCTGTGAGGAGAAGTCTGCTTGATGCACCTCAGGGGGAGATAGGTGAAGGCAGGACCCCAAGCAAGTATGGGGTGAGAAGACATCACCCCTAGGCACCAGAGGGGCTCCTACAACTTGTGTCCACAGGCATCAGGGACTCTGTGGGTGGTTTGCCCTATCCTCTGTGCTCAAAGCAGCCTGAGCCACACACAGGGGACAGCATGAGTGCTGGAGGCTCAAAATGTTTGGGGTCAGAGTGTGGTCCCTGGCATGATGGGCACAGAGATGCCCCCAGAACATGAAGCAACCCTGCAGTCAGGCACTGCAGGGAGCACTAGGGGCAGCCGGGGCAAGTGCTGCACCCTGCTGCTGCCATTTAAAGCTCTACTTTCTTCTTTTTCTGCCCATAACTCCTTCCCTGCAGCTGCAGCAGGGCTCCTGGCTGGCTGATTGCCCACAATCCTTTGGCGAATCCCCTCAGCCCCCTGTGGGGCTGTGACTTTTCATTAAGTCCCTTTTTCAGTACCGCCACGTGACTCTGGCTCCCCGTGTTTGGTGGTGTCACACGGCCTCACTTGCTTCTCGAGGCATAAGGTTCTGAATTGAGCACTGAGTGTCCTAAACCAATTAATTTTCCTCTGGAGCCAGCATAAGTCGGCTGCCAGCCCAACTACCCTCCAGTCCGTGCTTCGCTCTCAGGCCAGGTCCCCCATGGGTAAGGGCTCTGAAAGGGTGAGGGACGGGCAAATGTTTTGATGAACACTGCTCAAGTGGGTGCCTGCACTGGCTGGCCCTGGGAACATGATGCCCACAGACTCCCCAAGACAGTCAGATCTGCTCTGACCTACATGGCTCCTTGTCCCTGGAGAAACACCCGCCTCCTCCTCCTCCCCACCAAAAGTTCAGGTGCTCTTTCAGTGTAAAAACCACCCTGTTTTCTTCAACACGTTAAGACTTGGGGGCTAGAAAACTAATACCCAAGCTTTTCCAGCCCCTACTTCTTTTTCCTTGAGCTTTCTAGCAGTTTTCCTGTCACCGCTGCCAAACACCAGCGTGATTTGGGTATTTGCAGAGAAGCTGAAACCCCCAGTGGGAACTCAGTTTTCCCCCAAGCTGAGACAGGGTTCGGTTCCAGCTGTGGCTCCAATTTCTCCCCGTTCCCCAAGATGGAGTTTGACTTTTGCAGTCAGGCTGTTAACAGAGATGATGGAAGGAGAGGAGCGTTGGGAAGGAGAGAAACGTGACCCACACCTCTGCCATCTCATGCATGGGGCATGGAAACTCCTATTTTTTGGCAGGGATATTCTACCCTACCAAATGCAATGAAAGGGCCTGTATGGGAGCCAAAGTAAAGATGCTCACCTGCTCTCCCCAGCCTGGTTTGGGCTCCAGCAGGGCCCTGGGGTACCACCACCAGGTCTCTTGTCCACAGGGGGCTGTGGAGGGAGCAGGCTGTCAAGCCTGGCCTTCACCAGGATGCTTGGTCCTGGCAGGAACATCATCCCCATCACACTCATAGAACATCCCTCTGGCAGGACTGAGCATAAACTGCTCCAGCTGAGAGCTAGCAAATGCATGACATGTCCTAACCCTTCTAGCCAGCTCTGGAGAGCTCCAGCTTTGCCCAACTGTGTTGCTGAGCACATGGGGCAGCCCTGTGAGTTGCCAAATAAAAGAGCTTATTTAGGTCCTAGGGGAAATGGAGGGCTTGGGACCATTAAGTCACTTCGCGCTTTTGGGAATTTCTCAGGGCTTTCAAATGGTTTGAAAACCATGATGGCATTTCCCTGCCCTGGTGCTGGGTCCTGTAGCGGGAGATGAAAACGTGAATGGACTCAGCAGCTGCTCAGAGCTCTAAAGCTCCAGCCCAGGCTCTGGCAAAGTCCATAGGGTTTGTCCCTGGACTGGGAGAGTCTCCCGAGGCTTGGCAGGACTTCGGAGGTGACCGCTGCAGTGCTGCCGGGGAGCTCTGTGCCTGCTGGGGATGCTGTGCTGGCTGTGCAGGGAGGCCGGAGGACCAGTAGCTCCTGCGTGCTCTGAAAGCAAAGCATCTTTCTCATGCTGTTGTTGTTACCCCTGCCCAGCCTGGGCATCAATGCCCGAGGCAGCGGGGGCCGCGGCGACTGGTCTCTGGATGCCTCCAGGGGTCAGCCAGGAAATCTGGGCCGGGAGACAAGGCAGTCTAAAGGGGCACCCCGATCCTCCTGCCTTCCCCAGAGGCTTCAGCAAGGGGCAGAGAGGAGTGGTGGATTGCACCGGGTCCTACATCACCCCCGGGGGAGCAAAGTCTTCCTCAGGCAGCGGGAACGGAGCAGCCCCAGGACCCCCCCAGCATCTCCCGTCCTACATCCTTCCCTCCCTCTCCGCAGCCCCGTCCCCCGCCCGACGGGTACTCGGCTCCCGGTGCGCGGGGAAAGCGATGAGGTCATGCTGCTTAATATAGCGATTTCATCACAGCCCTTCTCCCCAGCAACACGGCCCGGCTGCNACACGGTGCCAGGACGGGGCTCTGCGGGGCCGGACAGTGCCTGGTGCCACAGTGCCGCCCTCTGGGCACGGAGGCCGGCAGGAGGATGGAGATGCTCGACACATCCCCCCCTGCCCCAGATTTGAGTGGATCCATCACTTCCCCAACGCCCCCGTATCATCCCAGCCGTAAATTTAGGAGCAGGTGTGGGGAGATGCTTTTTCGCTCCTCCCCACCCTCCTTATGCCCCTCCAGTCCTGCAAAACGCTTCCCATTCTCCTCAAAAACAATGAGATTTTTCTTCCCGCTTTCTTTTTCCCTATCACACCCTCGGGAGGCTTTCTACCTGCCTTACCTCTCAAACAGAAATCCTAAAGGGTTGAAACCCAAAATAATTTTTTCACTAAAAAAATAGAGCTTCTAATGAAGAGCCCCAGCGCCATGCCCACAGCATCATTGCATCAGGGTGTTGGGGGAGAGGAGGGGGCCTCGCAGACTGAGCACCATGGAGGTGTAATTAGGGCCATAATGAGGTCAGAGCCAGTCACCCATCCCTGCTGTGCCAGGGTAGCATCTCTTGCCTAGGCAGCATCACCTCCAAGGGCCCCTTCTCAGCCGGGCACACTGAGAGGCACACGGCTCTGGGACTTACCTGTCAGAAGAGCCTGCTTCAGCTCAGCATCCGACAGTGCCGCAGGGGCAGATCTGTAGAGCGCGTCGCTGTCGAGACCTGGGGGGCAGTCAGGAGAGAAGTGTCAGTCCTGAGCCCCAAATTCTCCCTCCAACGCGATGGAAGTGGGCAGGGACTGGGGCCACCAAGCTCCCTCACCCTGCCCATGCTGTGTGGGCACTGGGGTGCGTGGGGAGAGGTTTGGCTCTAGTAGTGCTCTCGGAGCATCTTCTAACACGGGCGAAGCGGGTGGTAGTGCCCATACCCCCACGGATGCCCTGCAGACGGACACCACAGCTGCTCATACCTTGTTTTTCCAGTGCCTCGATGAGCCTGGCCACGGTTGGCAGTGCCTGCTCCGGGAGGGTGGGGTGCTCAGCCAGCTCTGTCTGCCCGGGGGGGCCTGTAATGGAAAGACACGAAGAAGGGGCTTGGAAATTCCTGCCTGCATGAATTCCAGCCTCTTTCCTCAGCTGCCCCAGGACAGGATCAAGCTGCTGCTTTGGCACAGCCACAGCCAACGCTTCGGCTCACACATGTCCAATTTTGGAGAACTTCTCCCTTATTTTATCCTCTTTTTGCAGTAAGAGTCACCATTGGGGGCTCAGCTGCTTTCTTACAGCTGCAAAGACCTCCTCAGGCACGCACCCTGCCCACGGGGAGCATCCTGCCCTCACTGTGGAGATGCTTCAGGCAAAATCCCCTTCCCCACCTCTCCTCCCATGGCACTGAGACTGCCTCCTCCCACCACCCACAGCCCTTACCAGCACCAAGCAGGAACTGGGGGGCTGGATTTGTGCCCAGCATGGACATGGCTCCCTGCAGCTCTCACTCACTTGGATTCTCTGGTGTCTACAACAGGGTTGAGCACAAGCCCAGGGAGTACTCAGGATCTCCTTGGCTGGCACAGACCCTCACTGGCCCTTGAGGAGTCCTTCAGCCAAACATGAGTCAGGCTTCCCATGGCACAAACCCACAGGTGCTTCTAGCTCCTAGGTTTCATACCAAGAACATGTCACCCCAGACCCTGCCAGAGAGGAGCAAACCCCCTGGTGTGGGTGAGAGCAGCATTTCTTACCCCAGGCCATGCTTGCTCCCTCTGTCCCTCCTTATAACCCCAGCTGATAAACCTCTCAACCTGTGTGGGTTATACCTGACAGAGACCCTGACAGTGCTGGGATTTTCCCTCTCCCCACTCTCTCAGTGGCCTTCAACCCTCCCAGGAAGGCAGCGAGCGTGGGCAGAGGGCAGGGGACAGTTGGGGGCTGCCACCGGCCACAGCACATCAGAGCTGTGTGTGACCGCCGGAGTGTGCACGACATCTGGAAAAGTTGATGTGCCAAGAGATCTTCTGCCTGTTTTATGTGGTGGTGGGATCTGTTCTGGTGGAAATATCTTTTAAAACATTATAGCAAGTTAAATAAAGCCTGAGTGTGTCTTTTCTCCCCAGCAACGTGTGCTCCAGCCCAGTCAACTCCAGCATTAGGTTCATTCTGTCTTTGGGTTTTGCTGCTGAGCAGAAGACAGGGAGTTCACGTGTGAAGCCAAAGAACTCATAATGGTTTTAAGGAATGAAAAAGAAAAAAAAAACAGGACTGTGGATGGGGCCAGGCTGCCTTTGACCTTTTGCAAAAAACCTGCCTGGCTACAACACGTGCATCCAGGTGCTGATCTTTGCTGAGGTGATGCCTTGGTGGTCTTGGTAGAGCGGGTAGGGGTGAAAACCTCCTGCTCATAGGTAGCTGATCTGGTCCCCAGGCACAGCCGTGACCCTCAGGCCTGGCAGCAGGGTCCCCTCCAGTGCTCAGTAGGGATGTGTGGCTGCGTTAGGTGGGAACAGGGAAGATTTCAGGGTTTAAAGCAAAGCCGGTGGTTGTGAATCTGTGAAAAATGTCTCCACTGCAGGAGTGTTTTTTCAATTAGAGAAGCCTGGGCTTTGGCCTCCAAGCCAAAGGCTTAGGGAAAAGATGGTGACTGCAAAAAGTAACCATCTGTTTCTCATTGCTGGAAACAACAGCAATGGCCCCAAGCTCAGGTTGGAGCTTTAGCCTGTCTTCTCTTCACAGGGTGCTGGGCTGGATCCCAGCATCCTGACACACCACTCAGCTCTGACCCCAGGTGAAGTGTAGGTGCTGCTTTGCAGCAGTGATGCTGCCCAGGACAACCAGGCAAGAGCAAAACAGGTACCGAATTTATGGGAAGTCCTCCAGGGACTCAGATCCACTGCAGAACCATTTTTGAGATATTTAATTTTAAAAAAGACCATTTGTCCCTGTAGAACCAGCCCTGGCTCTGGGGCATGGCTGGGAAACGTAGTGTTTCTCTCTCATTCAGGGCTCCCCTCAAGACTTCACCCTGCTTGGGGGTCCCAGGGTCCCCAGCCAGCACTGGGGCTCGGTGGGCACTGAAGGCACACAGGGCAGTACGCTGCTGTCGCAGAAAAATAAGCATTTGGACCGGCCAAGGCAAATGTCCCTCAAAAACTCCATCTGAGAATGGAAACAGCATGGGATGAATTTTCCAAAAGAAGAACGAAGAAGAAAATTCCTTTCTTTTCCAAGAACACATTGGAGATTTTTACCCTAAGACAAATCCATTAGGCTTGGGTTTAAACCCAGACAAAATGATACATGCTGCTACAGAAGGACATGGTTACAAGCCACAGGTATCCCCTGCCGAGGGGCCTGCACACCCTGGCATTGCCCCAGGAAAGACCCTCCCTGAAGGGGCACCCCACAGCACAGCACCAAAGAGGCAGCACCCAACATGCCCCTGGACAGTGGGGCTGGACACAAGGCCATGGCCAGAGCATGTCCTGCAGATGGCAGCACCTTCCACAAGCTACCCCCAAAACGTGGGTTTAGTGTTTTTTTCCCCCTATATATATATATAACATATATCTCAGATTTTACTTTTGTTTTAAGTTGGTATCTTCTCACCCAAGCACACACAGAGCTGGGGCTCCTCTGCTGAGACCTTCCACGTGGGCCAAGCTCTCCAGCCAGGCTGCGCTTGCTGCTGAGGACATGCCTCAATCTGTGGGGCATTGCCATATTCCTGGCACTGGCAGGTGGAGGTCCCTGGGCACATCTCCCAGCCCCTCTGAGAGGAGCACTATTAACCCCTGTGTTGGGGAGCAACGAGGCAATGGTCTTGGGCAGAAGGGGCAGAAGCAGGAAAGGTGCCTTTGTGCGTCTTTCTGGTGAACAGGGCTGGAGAGCCCTTGGGTCTGCTCCTGTCTGACCCACCTTGTCCACAGTAGAGCACAGTTTGCTAGGGCTCTGCCTGCCCAACAGCCAGGGGCAGAGGACTCCTCACACACCAGTAAGCTTGACTTGGAAAGGGGTTCAAACCCCTTGTCTGGCACGGTAAGTACTTCCAAAACATGGCCTCTTCCCTGCTGCAAAGGCAGCACATAGCTGCTTGCTGATCCTCAGCAGCGCTGCCGGGACTGAGGCTGCCTCGGTGCACGCAGAGGTTCGGTCAGATAGGAGCACCAATGTTTTGATGAGGAGAGGCAGAAAGGGGTCCCAGCATCCTTCTTGTGCTGCTGAGGGGGCTGAGCGGCCAGATCCACGTGGCAACCCCACATGCGGGGATGGATGGTGTTGGGGGAAGGAATTGCTCCACGCCATCCGAGTCGTGCCACACTCAGCCCAAGGGCCAGGTGGTCCCCACCCTCTTAAATCATGAAGGCAAGGGGGCCTTGAACCATATTTTGGAGGGAGACAGGCTCCTCATCAGCAGATCCCCCTCTAAACCCAGGACCAAGGTACCCCTGACGCATAGCCAACCCAGGAGGGAAACATCCTCTCCAGTTACCACTTCTGTGCCTTGGTCCCAAACTGGGTGAGGAGGGTGCCCGCGGTGCTGGGCCAGGTTTGGGGCAGATGTGGCTAAAGGCATTGCCACTCTCCCAGCCCCAGGCCCACATGAACAGACATTTCTCCTCCATTACATCCTGGAGGATGTGGCTTTGGTTGGGGTTGCTGGGTCGTGTTTGGCTGGAAGGGGTTTCTTCACCATTTTTTTTTTTTTAAAATGAAGCTCTGGTACATTATGCAACTGCTTTGAAATTCCTCTCAGCCCCAACACACTTGGCCACAGTAAGTGGCGAGGTCAGAGCCGGCTGCACAAGCTCGGCAGATCCTCGTGCCAGGAAGAGTCCTGCCAAATATCCCCCCAACACTGTACTGCAGCCCCCAGGGGTGGAGGAGTCCCCCATGGACCAACTCCACTGCTTGCCAAAATTGTCCCCTGTCCCAGCTTGCACAAAGTGACAGTGAGGCCGAGAGCTGGCTGGGGGCCAGCACCTCACCCAGGCACCGAGAGCAGACAGAATCAGGTGCCGCAGTGGTGGGGAGAAAAGCAGTTGGAAAAAAAGGTCCCTGGGGGCCACCATGGGGCTTTCTTCTCCTCCTTGGAGGGCCAAAGGGCTCCTGCATCTTCTCCTATGCTCTCTCAATGGTATAAACTTCTTTGGATAACCTGTGCTGGCACAGCAGCCAACCCGGGATGCCTGTGAGGAGCAATCCCTGCAATGTATTTTCCTGGGGGAGGGGAGGTGATACCCTGGGCACCCTTTGCCCCTCCTGCAGCTGCCTTGATGCACCATAGCATATAAATCCCCGGGCAGCTCCTATTTCTGGAGATCCCCATCCTGAGGGTGCATCTCCACCAAGCCACCCCAAACGCAAGCATCCACCTCATCCACGCCATCCTCGCCATCTTGCAGGGGACACCCATCTATGGATTTCCACCTTCCCGCTCCCCCAGCACTCACCCCAGGGCGTGGGAGTCCCAGCAGGTGGCGGGGGCAAGGGCCGTGGCCTGGCCTTGTTGGCGGTGGTGACAATGCGCGTGGGACCCAGATACTCCACGTAGGTGCCAGGGAAGTTGCCACGCTCTTTGGTGCGCTCGTTGAGGCCGTGGAGCCAGCCCTGGGGGTTACGCTCATCCCCATCCTTGTAGTCAGGGCTGCTGAGCAGTCCGGCCCGGCTGACCGTCAGCACGTCCCCAGGGCACAGCGCCAAGTCCTCCTCCCGGTCCTTCTGGTACTCGTAGAGAGCCCGGTACTGCAGCCCATCTGAGGAGGCCATGGTGATGGTGTGGTGTGGGTCACGCTGCCCAAATCCAGCCGGGCATCGAGAGCCTGGAATGCCAGCACGGGGCAGGTGTGGCCGGACTGGGGCAATGCAGCAAGGATGGGAGCGCTCCCTTCCCTGCGCACGCAGAATAAAAATCTCAGTGTTGGAAAATCTCTGTGTTGGAGAGCATCTCCTGACCCCTCCAGCCCCAAAATCACTGCAGAGCCACACTGGTGGCCAGGGCTCCACAGGATTGGCTCAGGTGTGAGTAGGGAGCCTTTTCATCACCAGGGCTAACGGAGGGGAGTAAATGAAGCTAATTGGGGTGCTGCGTACAAACGTGCCTCTTCTCAGCCTGGTCTCATCTGCATGGTGCTGGGGACCTCCCTGTCACTGCCAGAGAAAAAGGCAGCATATTAGCGACCAAACCACTGCCCGGACCCCAACCCCACCACCCCATCCCCCCATGTCAGTCTCCCAAAACTGAGAAGAGCCCAGCAGCTCGCTGAGCTCCTGCTTCCCAGGGAGCTCCCGCCAGCTGGGCTCGGCCGTTGCACGCAAGAAAGTACCGGCAAGAGTCTGGAAAGTAGGGCAAGAGATCACGCCACGGGCTTTTAAAATAGACATATGTGCAGAGAAACCTCCTGCCGCACGCAGCTCCCCTCCGGCAGCTCCAGCCTGGCATCGCTGCACAGAGCTGGTGGATGAAGACGTAGGATTTTCGGGTGATTTGGGGTTCAGGATTTTTTCTAATTTTTTTTTTTTTTCGTGGATTTTTGAATAGTCTTCCGAGAGAGATTATCTTCCCCAGAGGGGAAAGGCTGTGCTGCTGCCGACTCGCTGCCCCCCAGCTTCCCGCAGGACCCCGCGGAGGAGGGATGGAGAGATGGATGAAGGGATGATGAGCAGCAGCCACCGGGCCGTCTGTCTGTCTATCTATCCATCCATCCGTCCATCCATTCGCCTCCCAGACCCCTCCCGCTGCCCATTCCAACCTTACCGGGCTCGGAGGTTCCTCCGGCGGGAACNTTGTAGGAGTAGAGAGATGATTTCATCCCCAGATGCAGCATCTCTGCTCCAAAATTGCCTCTTCTGTAGGCTGGAGAGCCACAGACAGAGGGGCTCGATCCATCCTTAAGGATGCTAAAGGACAGGGGAGGACCAGCACCCCATGGACCCCCCCCACAACAGCCATCTCTCTCTGCCCCATCCCTAAGCCAGGCTAGAGAATACAAACAGGACAGACAGGAGATGCCATGGAGAATCCAAGCCCAGGGATGCTCCTGTTCCTTGCTCTTCTCTGAAGTATTTACCCAGAGATGTTCCCCAGACCTGGGACAAGGGTTGGGGACCCCAAAAAACCTGGACAATGCTGTGAGAGCTCTTGCATGCAGCAAAGCTTCTTTAAAATCATCACAGTTAAAATATAATGGGGCAGAACCTGGAAGGGGCTGGCAGGGCTCCTATGGAAAGGGTCGAGCTTGGCCACAGCAAGGACACTCATATTGCCAGCCTGTGGCAACAGCAACGCCGTTACATGTGAAGCATCATTTCTCAGCTCACCTCAAGTCATGGGGCACTCATGCTGGGGGTACCTCTTCCATGTGGTGGTTCCTGTCTCAGCGAGTCTCAGCAGAACCAGTTACACTGGGCCATGGATGAGCTATCCCAAGATTTGTTTGTGAGGCACAGAGGTTGGTGTGATGTTCTCAGAGGTGCAGAGGCTCGGTTTTGTTGTGTGGGTTGTTTTTTTTAAAATCTTTACTTCTCATGCTGACTTCCCTAAACTAGCAGTTGCTCCTCGTCTTTGCTGCAGATTGGGCATCCTAAAAATAGATGGCACCTAAAACACAAGTTCTGGGAAATGCATGCTGACTGAATCCGGGCCAGCGCTGGAGCAGTATAAGGGTGGCATAAGTTCCAAGGATGCACCACAGGTGCTGGGGAAGGGCTGGGAAAACTGAGGAAACTGAACCACAGAAGCCAGCAGAGTAACGCAGGAGATATACAGCCCTTCTCTCCCATAATTTCAGCAAACTCCCTGCTCCTTTCCCTGCAGCACATGGCCTGACCGTGCAGGGCAGCAGTATCTCAGGACAATTCTCCCCGGCTGCATTTCCCTGGGCTGCCCAGCACACAGCCCCCACTGCTCTGCTCCCCAGCCCAGATCTAGCCCAGCCGCTGGCCTTTGGGGCCTAAAATGGACTTTTTCTCTCCCTCATCCCACTCCTGCTGGTACCGCGCTGCTGCCACAGCTGCAGGGGCAGAGTCAGAGTTGGCTGCAAACGCCAGACTCTGTCCTGCTGAGTCATGTTTCCCTGCCTGGGCCTGCCCCAGTTACATCCCCAGTGCCCCACTGGGGACGAAGTGGTTTTGCCGAGTGGGTACATCACCATCTGACATTACCACCCATCCTACCCTAGGATCAATCCTATATGCAGGCCAGGAATCAGCACAGTCCCAGGGCTCTGGGGCAGGGGAACACCATGGCATGACACCTACCTTCTCCCCTTCCTAGGCTTTTGAGTGACATCTCATTTCCCCGGTGGTAGACATCTTCCCCTCCTGAGGTACCTCAGGGTCCCCAGACCCAAAGGCATCATCTCCTTCTGGAGCCAAGTTCTGTTTCCCCCACCCCCTAGATGGGGCTGAGCATCACCCCAGCCCTCCCCAGCATGACCAGCTCCTGTCCGAAGCCCTCTCCTTGTTGCTTGCCTCCAAACATGTCCCAGCTCTCAGAACATCCCTTACCCACTACTCCAGCTGCAGCAGTATCATTCTCCAAACTCCCCCACCCTGGGCTGCCCCTCACTCTGTCATCCCTACAGTGTTAGTTTAACCTCCCACCTCACTCCAGCCCAGAGGTGGGTGCAGCCCCCGGGGTTGGCAGAGCCCTCAGGGAGCACCCTGTGAAGGGGTAAAGGGTGCTTCAGGCTTGTTTTTTTGAGTGAGCAGAGGAGCTGCTTGTCAGGCCCTGATTAGCTACAGATCCTTCCTTGTTTGCTTAATGAGCGGCACTCATGGCAATGAGAGCTTTGCCTTTGATTTTGCTTTTCTGCAGGGTGTGCAGGAGGAGGCATCCTTGCACCTTGCACCCTGCATTCCTCTTCATGCCCCTCTTTACTCACTATCCACAGAGCCCAGGATGAGTTTACTGGGGTGAGGGGAGAGTGACAAATCTCCTTACTGGTGCCCCCAGGCCCTCCTGCAAGCTCCTCTCCTCTCCTGGCCAGAGGGACAGCCCTTGCTGGGAACATCTCCAGGGGATGATCAGCAGGCATCCAACTTGGCTGCCCATCCTGGCCTTCCCAAAGTGACAGGGGCGATGTTGCTGCTCCCTGCTTTGCTGTGGGGGCTGCCCAGCACCATCCTGCCCTGCCCCAAGATGTGCTGGCTGTGCTTACCTAGTGCTTCCTGGCAGTGGCTGGGGGAAGTTAGCCACACATCTGTGAATAAATAGAGCATAAATAGAGTTGTTAACGTGCCCGGCTGGAGTAAGTGAGGCTGAGAAACTGGGCTGAGCCCTTCCCAGCTGAAGAAATCCGAGAGAAATGATGTTTGACTTCCACTCACATTTTGGAGTTGACTTTTTTGATTTCATCTGATTCCCCATGTTGGAGGGGTCCGTCCTTCTCCGTCCTTCTCCTAGTTTTCTCCCAGGGTGTTCAGGAGTGACCTCAGGCCTCTGTGGGTTTTGTTTCAGAGGGAGTCAATTGCTTCTTTAAACAACCTCCCAGCGTGGTGCCTGCAGGACCTGCTCACGCCTACAGCTATGCTCCTGCCACCACCACCGAGCTGCTTGGATGGGCTGAGGTACCCCTGACCAGGGAACATGCTGGACAAAAAAGCCCTGGGAACACAAGGAAAGGCTTGGGGCATGGCCTGGGGCTGGCAGTGGGGCTACTACCTGCACCTCTCTGAGGGGTCAAAGCTTCATAGCATGGCAAGTGCTGGGAGCTGCTGGAGCAGGTTCTGGCAGAGAGACTACTGTGCCAGGCAGGGCACCCTGGCACAGCACCGAGGACTGATGACTCCTCAATGCCGTCTCCCTAGGCAGCAGGCACCAGCACATCCTGGCTTCAAGTCCTGAGCTGGGCCAGGCCCCACACCCTGATCCATGGTGGGAAAAATCTTCATCAGTTGGGCGTCCCTGGCCATCCTTGTGGGTCAGAAAATGGCGAAGGCTTCACTGCCTGGCTCTCGCCTGCAGCAGCCCCCAGAGCATCAGCGCTTGGGCACTGAGTTGTCCTGATGTGACCCTGTAGCGCAACTCTCCGCATACCCGAGCCCACCCAGCTTGGATTTACAGCAGCTGGTGCCTCAGCATAGCTCTTGATAATTAATTTGGGAGGGATTTGCCAGCCTGGACACATGTGAGAAATGAGAAAATATTATCTGGAGGGGCATGGGCAGGTGGCCAGGGGCAGGGCAGGCACAGGGGGACTTGCTCTGGGGGGTAAATCAGCCCAATACAAAGTCAGGGAGATGTCACTGAGCCCCTCTTTAATTGCATTATTGACATGCACCTAGAAAGAGCATCGCGATTAAAATCAGTTACGTAAGGCCCAGGGCTGGATTCTTACCCTGAGGGACTCACACTGGGGGGATGCACTACTGGGACATGCTTGACAGGCCCTGCTTCTCACTCCCTGTGTTTACATCCTGGGCCCTGCACGGCACAGATCATGGCACCAGATGGGGCAGTTCCTGTTTGTTTGGTTTTTTTCACTCAGGTTGTGGTTTTGCACATAGCCACAGGAATGGGGAGGATTCCCCTGAAGCAGGAGCTGCAGCCACGGGGAAACTGGAGTGGTCCCACTGCCTGGTTCCTCCCAGGGTGGGGCAATCAGTGATTTCCCCAGTTCTCCAGCCAAAATGCTTTGAGTCCTTTTGAAGTTGAGAACTGAAATATTTCAGTTTCAAGATGTAAAAAACTTTTGGCTCCTGCAGATTTTTATTTCTCCCCAGCGGGAGGTGGAAAGTGAGGGATTCAGCACAAATTTGCAACGTTCAGTAACTTCCATCTGCAAATCCAAAGGCAGGTTCACCTCTGGCACTTTGCAGTGTGTCCATCCATCCATCACTCTCCAGATGACTGGATGCTGGACAGACAGCTGGACAGATTCTGCTGGCCCAAAACACACACGTGAACGCTCTTTGCTAGGGGCTCACCTGACTGAGGCTTCCCAAAATCCTGCCAATCCAGGGCTGGGTTGGTCTCCATGGCTGGCTCTGCTCAGGGCTTGTTACCTGTTGCTTTACCAGGAGGGTAACCGAGGCACAGGGAGCATGTCCCCTGTGCCTGGCTGAGTCCCTGTGGATGGCATTAAACCAAGCGAGCCCAGCTCAGCACCCAGCTGGTCTCCTTGCTGGCAGATTGCTCAGCCTTGTTAACATTTGCTGTTTCACACAGGAGGCTGAGCAGGCTCCAGCAAGCCCTGCTGGAGGGAGGGCTGCCAGGACACCCCATGCCCGCTGAGTATGACATGCCAGTGTAGGTGTCCCCCCTTCCATTTCCTAAGCAGATGCTTTGTTAGCATCACAGGCTAATTTGCCTGTAGAGAGGAATGGATGGTTGCTCTGAAATGTCTCCTTGGAGCACCTGGCAGTGCCTTGCTGGAACTCTGGGTAGAAGGGTCCTGACACAGGGGACATTGTGCCCATGGTGAGCCCAGCCATTAACCGGAGGATGCCAAGGCCCAGGGTCATCAGCAGAGTGGAAATTCAGCACTTGAATATTCACAATGCAAACACAAGCTGGAAGAGACATGAGGCTGGGAGCAGACCTTGAAGAAAAGCCCAGACAGGGCTTGGAGGTGACCACTTATGGCCACTGTCCTGCTCTCAGCCTCCCAGGGTCAGGTTGATGGGGAGAAGGCCCCCGTGAGAGGGATCTCCGTGCTTCGGGGAAGGGGATGCTCAGGGTCCAGCCAGACTGCATTATGTGGATGGGGACAGCGGGGAGGTGACTGGGGCCCTTCTGGGCAGGAGGGATGTGGGAGTGTCACCAGGCTTGTCCTGCTGTGGTCAGGCCAGGTCTTCCAGTAGAGCCAGAAAATCCAGCCCTGTTTCCCTAATGGGACTCTGATGGGCAACACTGGGGAGCAGCCTAACCCCAGGCATTGGGGGAGTGGAGCATCCCATAGCTTGTCCTTTGGTTTTCCCTGTGGCTGGGAATGATTGGGAATGAGAACGGGTATTTATGTATTTGTCAAAAATCATTTTTGGGGTGGGGGATTGCATGCAGCGAATAGGGTCAGGTTGGGATGGGACAACTTTTGGGAGAGGGGCAATATGATAGGACTCTTTATTTACATTTAGGGGCAGTGGTCTCCCTTAAGGAGAGGGATGAAGGTTTAGCCACTCAATCTGAGCGGCTTGATGGCAGCAGCAGATGGGCAGCAGCTGCAGGAAGGGCTGAGGCTGCAGGCAGTGAGGGGAAAGGAGTTACAGCCCCCGGCTGCTGCACAGGTTGCGTTGATATCCGGGGTGCCTTGGGAGGGTGGAAGGCCTGCCTGAAATACCACTGGACTTTGACTGGATCCCAATGTGGATGACTTCATTCTGTTGAAATCTATCATTATGACCAGGTAAGGAATTTGCTGTGGGATTTCAGGGAAGCCAGGTGTGGGGCAGAGCATGCCGAGCACCCAGAGCCTGCTTCTTCTGCTCCCTGGCCTCCTGCATCGTTCTTAGGTTTGATGACAAGCTGAAGGGACACATTGTGGTGCTTGGGAGGGGACCAACATGAGCCGCTGCCCCAAAAGTATTCTGAATGGGCAAGAAGCACTTCACCATGGTCAGGCCAGGGGATGCAGGAACCCCTTTGTGTGCTGTGCTGTTTGATTCTGTGTTGCAGTCCCCTCTGTGGGAAACCCGCCCAGTTTCAAAGTGTCTTTCCAAAGAAAATCACTTTTGGCAGCCCTTAGGCAGTGGCAGGTCTCCGCTGACCAGCTCCAGCACTGGCATCTGTTATGGCTGTCACTGTCCTCTCCTGCCGTCACCCTGCCAGCAAAAATCTGCCTCCCTGTGCAACAGTTAGGGACAGACCATACAGCTCTTGCTTCTCCTTTGCAAGCCGGCTCACATGGCCATTCCCCTGTGCCTTCCTCTGCCTGCTTCTGTTTTATAGAGTAATAGAATGGTTTGGGTTGGAAGGGACCTTTAAAGGTCATCTAGTACAACACCCCTGCACTAAGCAGGGACAACTAGATCTTCAGCTAGAGCAAGTTTCTCAGAGTCCCGTCCAACCTGACCTTGACTATTTCCAGGGATGTGGCATCTACCACCTCTTTGGGCAACCTGTTCCTGTTTTGGTCCAGAATGCTGTAGAGTTGGACTTTGGAGACGTCGCTGCCCAAGTGGGCCTGAGTGGCGGGGCCAGCAGTGCACCCACAGCACGATCTGGGGAGGCCAGGATGACTCAACCATGGTCATGCTGGGAGTGGGTGGCAGAGGGGGGCTGTGACCCATGGGGCTGGCCATGGCTGGAAAATCCCAAGCACAGTTCCCAGTGCCACCGCCTGCGAAGGAGGGCAGGGAGGTGCAGCATTCACTGTGGGGTGAAGCCCCCCTGGGGACTGAGATGGTTGTCCCCCCCAAGTCCCCATCCCGGGGGTCCCAGCCTCTTGCTTCGCCTGCGGGGCACCTGCCAGGGCTGTCAGCTCACGGCAGCCGTGGGATGGGGACATCACATCCCTCACCCTGAGCCAAGAGGCNGTAGGCTGGTGCTCGGCGTTTCGGGGAGTGCACCCGTCGTGGCTTCCCTCCGACTGTGACTATGGGGAGCCCCCGGGCTCCCGTGGAACCTGGCTGAGCCCTGCTCGCAGGAGGGGCAGCGGCTGTGCCGGGCTGGGGCTCCTCCTGACAGCCTCTCTGCTCTCCCCAGGTGCCAAGATGGGGTGCTTCACCTTTATCAAGGTTATGATGATCCTCTTCAACCTGACCATATTTGTAAGTGCACCCCAGCTGCTGTCTATGTCCGGCAGACCTGAGTCTGGCAGCTCCTTCTGGCTGCTTCGGGAAACTGGGGTGGAGGGCTGGGATATGCAGAAGCAGCTCCTGGGGAGCACCCTGAGTTGGGCATGGGGTGGGCAAAGCCTGGCCTTTCGGGCTCTTCTGCTCCTCCATGTCCCCTCTTCTGTCATGGATGAAGGGGGATACGTTGGATGTTGCTGGGACTTGTGCTTCCGGGACCTCGGTGAGGTGCGCGATCTGGTCTCTGGCCCCAAGCTGAGGACTTAACCTTGTGGGGGTCTCCAGCTCCGGCCAAAGCCAATGATGGGCCCTGGGGATGGTTGTTGCATCAGCCACCCAGGTCCCTCACTGTGCTGAAGCTTTGGCAGAGGTTCCTGAGTGCCCTAGAGCAGGGGATTTGCTGTGGGTTCCTGACTGGGAGAACCCATCTCTGTAGGGGAGCAGCACATGTGTGTAACAGCAACCTGTGGTATTGAGGTTCTTGGGTGCTGGGGGTCTCCAGAGTGCATACAGCCTCTGCTCCAACCTAGAGCAAAGGGTAGTGGAGTTTCTGTGGTGGCAAGGCCCTGAGCTGCCCTCAGTGGCCACAGTGTCTCACTTTGATATGGCAAGAATTTGCAAAGGAGACAAATACCTGTGCCAGGACCTTCCCCAAACCCCAGATCTCTGCCTTCCCAGGAGCTGACATTCTCTTTCTCCTCCTAGCTTGGTGGTGGGACCCTCCTGGGAGTTGGCATCTGGGTCACAGTAGATGGAGATTCGTTTCTGGATGTATTTGGAGCACTCTCCTCTAGCGTCATGCAGGTAGTGAATGTGGGCTACTTCCTCATCGTCATTGGTGCCATCCTGCTGATCATCGGCTTCCTTGGGTGCTATGGTGCCCAGAAGGAGAGCAAGTGTCTCCTGATGATGGTATGGATCTGACTTATCTTCTTATCAAGCCTCATTTGAGCTGGGTCTCTGGTGGGGGAGATTTGAGGGACAGACTTCTCTGTGGAGGTGTGCTCCTTAGATCTTCCTATGTGATGGTAGGCTGGGTGAGCCTTGAAAAGGCAATGCTGGACCCAAAGTCTGCCCTGAACAGGGGTGAAAGGAAGCAGAAGCTGGTTCTGAGCAGAGGTCTGTCTTGGAGCATCTCTGGAGAGAACAGCCCTGTGCAGATGGAGGGTTAGAGGACCCCAAGGTTATGCTGCTTCTGCCTTAGAGCAGAGCTGAAGGCAGTGAGACAGGGCTTGAGCCCTGAGGTAGGATCTTGCAGTCCTTGGGAAGCAGGTGGGTTCCCGGGGGCCCTGTGTACTCTGGGTGTTGCTTTGACCTCCTTCCACTTGTTGTATCCTAGTTCTTCTCGGTGGTGCTGATCATCTTCATTGCTGAAATTGCTGCTGCTGTGGTGGCTCTGGTCTACACAGGTCTTGTGAGTGGCATATCTGAGTCTTGGGCTGGGCTAATCTGGGACCTGTCCTACCCCTTGGGAAAACAGGAGACACTGGGGCTGGCAGTGCTGCCCGTGGATGGAGAGGCTGAGAGGTGGGCACTGCTGCAGGAGGAAGTGATGGCAGTCCCTGTTGACACCAGCTATGTGGGCAGGCTCGGGTAGTCTGGGCAGGGTGAGGGTGGTGGGAACAAGGATTATGATACAAGTTTTGCCTGCTTTTTTTCAAACTCCTTAGTCCAGTACAGCCTAGACATGATGCCTCTCCGCCTCTGATTGTAGGAGCCACATAGGAAAGGAAGTCCCTAGTTCTTCATGATGAACAAACTCAACCCCTTGGTAGGCACCTGAGAAACCACCCAGGGAGAAAGATGGCTGCCTCATTAGGCACTGGAGAAGTCAACCGCAGGGCAAATGTCATTCCTGGCTCTTCCAGTTACGCTGCTTATCAGATGACTCACTGGCCATAAGTGCCTTGGTGCTATAAAGCACTGGTTAGCATGGAAGGGTCAAGCTGTCCTTGGGCTGAAGCGATGCAGTGTGATTGTGCTTCTGGCCATGCTGGGTCTAATTGGTCTCATATCCATGGACTGAGACCCAGTATGGGGGGGCTATTGACTCTATGGTCCCCTTCCAGGTCCTTTTCTGATGGTGTTTCACTGCTTCTTCCAGGCAGAGACACTGCTATCAGCTGTGGTGACCCCTATCCTGAAGGAGAATTATGGGAAGGATAAATCCTTCACAGAGATCTGGAATATCACCATGACAAAGGTGTGCTGATCCCTGGGGCCCCCACCTGTAGGTCAGGATGTTTTCAGTACAGGCTTGGTGGTGCACACCTGGGTGGGCCCATGGGATGGGAACGGGAACACCATTGTAATCCTGGATGTGCTGAGCTGTCACCACCCCATCAGCTTTCCAGGTGCCTGGGACCTACGTGTTTGGGATTGAATGGTTCCATGGCAGGGGTGAGAGCTGTACATGCTGGAGTGTGAGGAAAAGTCCTGGTCCCAATAAGGCCATTGAGCACCCTTCTAGAGCTGGCTTGAGCTGAGTAACCCTCTCTAAGGGGCAGTGGGGTCTAGACCATGTCTGACCCGGGAGAGAGATCTGCAAGGTGTTTTCCCCATCCTTTTCTCTCTCCTAGGTCCATTGCTGTGGCCTGAATAACTACACAGACTTCGACAACACCTACTGGCTTGAGGAACATGGAACCTACCCAAGTCCCTGCTGTAAACCAAGCACGCAGCTCTGCAATGCCACGCTCGCTGCAGAAAGCAAAGTCCCGGTATGGATGTGCAAAGGGCTCTTGCCTTCTGGCAGAGCTTGGGTGGAGTGGGGCTTGGCATAGGGAGGGAGACCTGTCCTGTAGCTCCAGCCTCAGCTGTGGACATGGCTGTCCCATAGGCTTTAAGTCCTGGAGGATGCTGTGGTGGTCTTGACTTCTCCATGGTAGAGACAAGCAAAGCTGCTACCACTGCTCCGGACCTAAAGGGAGCTCTGCAGCAGGATGGCATGCCTGGAGCTGAGCATGAGCCCAGGCATCACTCTGCTTTTTTGGGTGATTTCCCTGCCTCCTCCACCCTGCTGCTGCCTCCTGCAATAATGTTCTTTGACCTAAGAAGTGGCTGAGATGGGTTGCCCCCTGAAGCCCACAGACCTTCTCTGTGGCCATGCAGCTATAGGCTGGAGAACCATACCTCCATTTTGGGGATGTTGTGCTCCAGCAGTTGGGAGATCACTACCCCTTGCTCATCCTTAACTGCATGGTTGCCTTCTACAGGGTTGTTTTGATCAGATCTTGGAAGAAATCAAGACTAATGCGGGTGTGGTGGGTGGTGTGGCAGCTGGCATCGCTGCCTTGGAGGTGAGTACCTAAGCATTGCTGTGCTGCTGCCTCCTTGTACCTGGTGAGCAGTGGGGCTGGTGCCTGCCTGGGTGGCCAAGGAGCTGCACGGGGGCTGTTCCATCCCCATGGATCACTCTCTATCCCAGAGTGGCTAGTGAGTCATCCTCCCTGAGCACACTTGGTTCTTCCTCCTTATGTGTGCTGGGGATGGATGCTATCTGGGTCTGTGACCCAGACCCATGCTGGAGTGGGACACTTAGGGGAGCTGACTCACCTCTTGCTGCCCACAGATTGCGTCCATGGCCGTTTCCATGTACCTGTACTGCCAGCTGGATCAGAAATGACCCCAGGAGGCAGGAGCGTGATCTGTCCCCAGAACCATGCTGGGATGTGCCTGTGGTGTGCCATGTTCTTTGGGGAGGACTCCGCTGCTCCCTGGGCCTGATGCTGTGCACTGTGATTTATAGCTGTGTTTTGATCTACTGAGCTGGGATCTGTAGAGTTTGTGTATATTTTTGTACCGATACAGCACAGAGTCTGTACACAGAGATTTGGGGTGTTTTCTTGAAGTGGGGCAGAACAAGCTACTTGGTCTGTTTAGCTGATGCTAGTGAGAGATAAAGTGGCACAGGGGTTGATCAGGGCTGCTGATGCGGCAGTGGCGCAGTGCTGCCTTGATATGCCCTTGCAGGTGGGAGCTGTACCTCTTCCCTCCCTGGGCAGGGGCTGGCACTGGGGCTGGCCTGTCTCCCCCTGCTCTGGCCCATTGAACTGGGGGCTGGTGCCCAGCCCAGGTGCTGTAGGTGGTATCTACCCCTACGCCCACTTTTCTGCCAACTCTGCCCCTGTCACTGTTGTCCCTTATAAGAGGTGCTGGCTGGTCTCTGTCCCTGCCCTGGCATGAAGACAGCTGCCCTTTGGGGCTGCCCTGGACCCCCTGTTATTTCATGACTAAGCCCTGCTCTGTGCTGTAAAGAACACAAAATAAATTTTTGACTTTGGATACAAATTATTTTCTAGAGTCCTATCTCAGTGCTGCCTTCAAGAAATAACTTGAGCAGGGTGGGGGGCTGCCTTGCCTCCCCTCCCTCCCCTCCCCTGAGCCTCATACAGGCAGCATAGCCCTGCCTGCAGCCTGCCTGCCCTCGCTCTGCTGCGGCTCCTCACCTGATCAGGTGCTTGGAAACAAGCAGCCCAGTGTTTGCACAACAGCTGGGGAGCGGTGGGGGGTACCATGAGCCTTGCCCTCTCTAACAGCCACTGCTGTACTGAGAAACAGCTTGGCTTGAAAGGCAGAGCTGGCTCAGCAGGGAGTTGTACTGGTGTTCCCCTGAGACCCCGGGATGGAGTGCTTGGTGGGGGTAAGGGGGAGCAGGTCCTGCCAGACTCATCTCTGAGCATCTCCACCTCCCCCGCCCCCAGCATTGTCCCACAGTCCCTCTCTGCATGGGGATGGTGGAGTGTTATGGAGGGTCTGGGGTGTTTCTATCCACCCTCTTTCCCCAACATTGCTCTCTCCCTGCCTTGGGCACCACCCCACCTTGAGCACCCACTTGCTGTGCCTCTGTTTCCCCATTTCAAAAGTGAGTCCAAGGCAGGTGTTTGAGGGGATGGGTGGTGTTTAGGGCTGTTTCACACCTTTTTTTTTTTTTTTTTTTTTC